>CM056503.1:21990379-22194838 GCA_029783415.1 Anisodus acutangulus
CTGCCTCAAATACAATATTCGGAAGTACCGCTTGTGGAACCTCAATCTCCACGGGCTTATTAGCTAAATGGCAATTGTAATCCTGGTGTACCAGATCAAAACCTGTTGAAGTTTTCTAAAAGTAGGCATGATAAAAAAAACTACCATATTAACGAGAAGGAACTATTAGGAGTAAAATTTGGAATAAAGAGATTCCATTATCACCTATTACCAGTAAAATTCATCGTTAGAACAGATAACACCCAAGTAAGATCTTTCATTACAAATAAAATAGACCCTTTGCCAGAACTAAATAAGAGAAGAAAATGGCAATCATTTTTTTATTGTTATGATTTTATTGTCAAAAATATATCCGGGACTAAGAATATTCTAGCTGATTTTCTTAGCAGGTACAACGATGTCAACCACAAGTGACAAATTCGAAGAATATATTACCAATGTTACAAGAATCATCAAACAAAACTAAAAAAGTTATTACAACCAAAATGGAAGAAAATACACACTTGCTAGAACATCTGACAGAAGCCTTTAAAGACTTCAAAACCCTACAAACCTTGAAATCTTCCTAAACTCCTACAGAAAAACCAAAAACCTTTACATCTAAACTTGCAGTCATGCCAACCACTATACCATCACCTATAACAACATCGTCTTCAACGACAGTAACAATGTGCGACAAAGTGAAATTCTCACCTAAGTATATTACAGCTTACGACCAAATTAATAAATTCTGTGATTATAAATCAAACCCACACATTTTAAGAAGTGCAAAATTAAGCAAATACCCAAGGTTTTTATGCAATGAAAAATCAAACCCTGATATAGTTCTTAAACTCTTTACTTACGGATTTATAGATAAAATACTAGTAGATGAAACTTTTTATAATATTGCTAAATTACCCAATGTTTTAGTAGAATCTGCTAGGTTAATGATGGAATAATTTGGAAGAGGTATCTACGGCATACAACTGTTCGACGCCTCGACAGACTTAACAGGAAAACCTATCATTATATGCCAACTATTTAAAACAGGAAGGAATAGCAATATAAGCGGAGATGACAAAGACCTGAAAATGAAAATACCATGTACTATAGAAAAGTTTCAAGAATGGCTCAGTGCCAAAAGAGCCATAGGACTATCAACCTTGAAATAAAAAATTGAAGATATGCTAAGAGCAAGCAAAACCATCATTATTGGAAACTCCAAAGGAGGAGAAACCGAAGAAATTATCACACTATACTACAACAACGAGGTACTCTCACAAGACACCACACACCTTACCAACATGCATGATAGAATCACTAAGATGGAGCACAAACACTCCAATGAGACAGTAGTGCAATACAAACTCTTAATAGGCCAGAGGAAAAGGCCTATTATAAGCATAAAGGAGGATACTACGCAGGTTACTATGAAAAAAGAAGGATCACCTAATCCTTTTTGAATGAAACGGCCCAATGTAGTTTAAACTACAGAAAGACACAATCTAACAAATTAATATGGCCCAATGTAGTCCAAACTACAGTAAAGCCCGTGTATTATCATACTACTAAAAAGATACCGTTCCTATTCTATAGGAGTATCAAAAAATTAAAATGATATTGTTCCTATTCTATAGGAGTAACGTCGAAGAGAAAAAAAATTGTCTTTTTGTGAAAAGAAGATAGACAAAAGATGCCTCTGTGCAAAGAAGACACCTGTAAAGATGCCTGTAGAAGAAAGCAAAAGCCGCGTGACCCACAAGGAATCAAATACAGAAGATGACAAGCCAACAAACGTTGAAAAAAATGGCAGCAACATGAAAGGACAAGAGACAGATCACTATTTGCTTTAGGACTTTTGTAACAATAATGTATCGACTTTATTACTTTTCAGCATGCCAATAGTGAAAGGCAACCGATGTTATCTATATAAAGAGCCTCATTATAACTTCAGAAATGATCTTTCGAAATACAACAACTTCAATCTTTGAAACACTCTCTCATGTCTACCTAAAAACCCTTCTAGTCTATAGCCAATATCAAGATTAATATCATAATACCAGAAGATAAATACTTTGAAAGCTTATACTTAAGAATCATATTAGTCCATAAAACACCATCTTTTAAAAGAAAATTTAAGAAAGAGTCTGTCGAGCAATTCCCAGCACCTAGGCCATTTATCCCGTCACCAGAGAGGAAAAAAGGGAGGCAGAGCCAGGGTGGGTTGAGTATCTCCGGTGATCTTAAAGTTCTGCTAAGAGGTATGTTTTCATACTATGTGTTTCTAATTATAAACTTGATAAGTATACATCTCTGCAATTATGATGTTAAATATTGATAAAAGGTTATAGACTTTTATTTTAAAAATGAATTTTGAGTTAATAATACCTGCTTCCGTACTACATGCCCATTATTTGTTAAACCTATATATGAATATGTTAATATGCCAGCTATATTCCTATCCTCTTCAGGGTTGTTAGATGATGAAAAAATCCGCCCAGAAAATGGAGAGGCAGTCGTGAAGTTAGTAATAATATTATTCGGTTTGATTCGTATTCCGATAAAAAACTTTCGGAGCCCAAAGTGGAAAATCAAATTTTCTATTCTGAAGAGGGAGAGAGATTTTATGAAGCTGATTTCTTATATCTATAGGTCAATCAAAGGGATAGCAATTCATGTCCCATATTCCCGAATGACAAAGGTGCTTAATTTTTTTATTTAATTTAATCTTTGTGTAACGGGCCTGAGATGCTATGACGAATAGTGTCTATTTGAGGTATCCATTTAGCATGCGATATATCTAAATTATAATCATAAATAGGATTTCATAATAGACCTTGGTTCAAAACTTCTCAACCTTCAAGAATGTCTTTCTAGATAAAAGAGTGGTTATTGTGACTATGGGCATATTTATGAATTATAGTTGAGGCCCAAAGTGTGTAAGGATTCTTTAGAAATCTCCATGAGAGGTTACATAAAAGGGAAATATTTTTGGATTTGAATTTTCTAATCCCTAACCCTTCATTCTCCTTACTAGAAGTGATGGTATTCCAGTTTATAAGATGCAGCGTTTCCTTAGTGTCACTAGAAATCTTATCCATAGAATTCAAAGTTTGTGTGGGTAAGAGAGAGTATTGTATGTAGTGACTGGGGATAGCACTAAGGGTAGATTGAGTAAGAGTAACCAGAAATCCAATTTTCATATATACATACACATACCAATGCCGACAAGGCCACACATGACAACTAACCACAAGACACCTGTTTACAAGCCTCTAAGAGTAGCAACATCAAAGGTCAGGACAGGGCCCCGCCATACCCATATATACAAGCAAAAATGTACCGTACCAAAATTAGACCAACACTCCGAACAAGGGGAGTGCTCCAAATATCCGTTGGATTCGCAATTAACTAACGTAAACCTTCACCCTCTTTAACTGAACCTGCGGGCATGAAACGTAGCGTCCCCCAACAAAAGGGACATCAGTACGACTGATGTACCGAGTATGTCAGGCATGAACAATAATATAATAGGGATATAACAACAACTGAAACAGAAACAACCGACCAATAGTAAGTACCTCTGAGGGTCCTAATACATATGCCTAAATATCATGCACAATGCGGTATACATATACATCGGCTCTATTGGACGGTCATTGCATTCCAATTCAAGAGTTTTTCCACACACTAACCCCACCACCGCATCCCCATTTCTCCCTGAATAATGTCTTATATGCTCCTAACATTATCAAAAACCTAATCTCCATTAGAAAATTTGCCACCTATAATTCTATATCAATTAACTTTGACCCATTTGAATTTTCCATAACGGACCTTCGTACCGGGAAACTCCTTATGAGATGCAACAATGAGGGTGATCTCTATCCTTTCCTATCCACCCCCACTACTAGTGTCAACCCTCACGTCTCTAACTGCCCATGTCACTCCTCCCACCGCTTTAGCAACAATTTCTCCGTCCACGTAGCATAATAGACTTGGTCATCCGGGAGCTCCTGTTTTTAATTTCCTTCGAAATAATAATTTAATTCGTTGTCCTAGCGGGAAACCTGCCCAACAGTGTTTATCTTTCCCTTTAGGCAAACATGTTTGCCTTCCTTTTCAGTCTTCTTTAAGTGTTACGTTTTCTCCTTTTGATATTGTTTATGCAGATTTATGGACATTTCCTGTTATTAGTTCACTGGTTCATAAATTTTATCTTGTGTTATTAGATGACTTTTCTCACTTTATCTGGATTTACCCTCTAAAGTTCAAATCTGAAGTTTTTACCAAGTTTCTTGAGTTTCGTAACTTTATCAAAACACAATTTGAAAAATCCATCAAATCGTTCCAATGTGATAATAGTCGTGTGTTTAATAATTCCGCGTTTCATAATTTTTGCACCAATAATAGCATGGTCTTTCATTTATCCTGTCCCCACACCTCACCCCAAAACGGAAAAGCCGAACGAATCATCCGTACTATCAATAACATGGTTCGTACCATTCTTTTCCATGCCTCTCTTCCTCCATCATTTTGGGTGTATGCAGTCAAAATGGTAGAATACATCCTTAATATTTTACCTACTAGTACTCTTCACAACAAAACCCCCACCGAAATTCTCTACCGTCGGATCCCAACCCATGAGCACTTATGGATTTTCGGCTGTATGTGCTACCCGAATCTTGCCTCCATGACCCCGCATAAACTCGCACCCCGCATCACTCCCTGTGTGTTCTTAGGCTTCTCACCCAATCATAGGAGATATATGTGCCATGACGTCTCTTCCCGCAAAATTATTGTGTCTCATCATGTCACGTTTAATGAAGCCATCTTCCCTTTTGAAAATATCCAAAAAATTCAAAATACAGATTATACGTTTCTAAACGAGTCCGCCATCTCGCCCATCCTCAGCATGTTACTCCACCGTGGCATCACTTTTCTGTCCCGGCCGGAACCCACTACTCTGGCACTGCCGGTTTCTGCAGCCACTACCACATCACCGTCACTGTCCACAGCCACTACCACTACCGACACAATGTTCGGCCACCATCAGTCATCTGTTCCCCATCCAATTCTGGCCATCATCTCTTCGACTCACCGGCGAACACCACCCACACCAATTGTATCGACCCCAGCATCCCATCCTCCCGTCGCCCATCCCTGCACCCAAGCAAACCCATCGCAACATAGTAACAACACCAACCCTTAGGCCACTCCACCACACACCGCCATTACTCCGGTCACCACTACCAGTCCCGTCATATATTCACCCGACAACCCTCGCTGTAACCGCACCCAAATTACACCACCGCAACTCCGTCACACTCCCTTACCCAATCACGCCGCCGACCCCTTCGTCGGGTCACCTATACCCAGTCGATTTGCTCAGATCTCCTCCCCACCTAACCTAACAGAATCACCCGACACCACACACCCAATCCCCTTTCCCAACAGAACCCTCACCTGCAACAGTCACTGAACCTATTTACACTGACCCGACACCTTCCCACAATACCCAAACTGCCTCTGCCCCCCCACACCAAATGGAAACCCATGCCCAACACGAGATTTTCAAACCCAAAGTCCAATTCAACCTATCCACACAAACTATATCCCCAATACTTAAAAACCCAAAATTGGCAAAACTAGATCCAAATTGGAATGTGACCATGCGTGAGGAATTTAATGCTTTAACGTAACAACACACTTGAGATTTGGTTCCTAGGCCGGATGGGGTGAATGTGATCCGATGTATGTGGCTTTTTCATCACAAATTCAGAGATAGTAGTGATCTTGAGCGATATAAGGCCAGACTTGTGGCCAATGGTACTAATCAACAAGAGGGTATTGATTGTGGTGAGACGTTCAGTCAGGTTGTTAAACCGGCTACTATTCACACAGTTCTGAGAATTGCTATGGGTAAGCATTGACCGATTCATCAGCTTGATGTGAAGAAGGCTTTTTTACATGAGGATTTGAAAGAAACTGTTTATATGCACCAGTCGCCTGGTTTTGTACATCCAGTAGCCCCTCAGTTTGTATGCCGTCTTCTTAAGTCACTTTATGATTTGAAACAGGCCCCTAGAGCGTGGTATGACCACTTTGCACAATACATTATGCAGATTGAGTTTGTATGCATCAAGTGTGATAATTCTCTATTCATTTTTCATCGAGGTAGTAACATTGCTTATTTGTTGTTGTATGAGGATGACATTGTGCTTACTGCCTCCTTTGATGTATTGAAAAATGAGATCATTGCTCTGCTTAAATCTGAATTTGCTATGACTGATTTGGGGAAGTTAAGTTATTTCTTGGAAATATCAGTGAATAGATCTGCAGATACTATGTTCTTGTATCAGCGTAAGTATGTAGAGGAGATTGTGTACATGGCTAAAATGGCAAACTGCAAGATCATGTCCACTCCGGTTGACTCTAAAGTCGAAGCTCAGTGCTGTTGATAGTGATCCAATATCCAATCCTACCCTCTATAGTAGCCTTGCATGTGCACTTCAATATCTTACTTTCACCAGGCTTGACATTGTTTATGTTGTTCAGCATGTATGCTTGTTCATGCATACCCCAGGGAGCCTCAATTTACTGCTCTTAAACGTATCATTCGATACGTTAAGGGCACACTTGATTGTGGATTGCAGCTATACCCCTCTGCACCGACCAGGTTGTTATCATATATGGATGCAGATTGGGCAAGCTATCCGGACACGCAACACTCCACTTCTGGCTACTATGTGTTCTTAGGGGATAATTTCATTTCATGGTCTACCAAGAGGCAAGCTACTTTATCCCGTTCGAGTGCAGAAACAAAATATAGAGGCGTTGCAAATGTTGTTGCTGAGATCTGATGGCTCCGAAACCTTCTTTTGGAGCTCCAGTGTTCCTTGCATAAGGCGTCTTTGGTATAATATGATAACATATCCGCCGTTTATTTATCTCATAATCCGGTTCAGCATCAGCGAACCAAGCACATTGAGATGAATATACATTTTGTTCGTGAAAAAGTTTCTATAGGACATGTTAAGGTGTTGCATGTGCCCTCTTCGTATCAGTATGCAGATATCTTCACTAAAGGACTACCTAGACAACTATTCCTCGACTTCAGATCCAATCTCAGCATCCGGCCTCCTCCCGCTCTGACTGAGGGGTGTGTTAGGAAATATTAGTAGAATATTCACCATATATTTTGTAATTATTGGTGTTGTATAATTATGATAGAAATAAGATCCTTATTGGATAAAGATTTTAAATTGTACACACTATATATATTTGTATTAATGAGAAAGACTTCTCAAGGGAGATTAATATAATCTTATAATTAGAAATAATAATATTATCCTCATCCATTAAACAAATGGATTTATTAGAAATGTTATAGTTAATAGAGTTGTTTAGGGTAGTAGGGTTTAGCGTAACAATGTTTTGAGTAGGGGTGGGCAAAAAACTCGGAGAACCGAAAAAACCGATCAGAATCGAAATTCGGTTCGGTTTTTTCTTGGTTTTTTTTTAAAAAACTATTTTTTTTTGAAAAATCGATCCGAATCATGATTTAGTGATTCGGTTCGATTTTTTAATTTTGGATACGAACCGAATCGAAAAAACTGAATTAAATATATAATTATTCTTATTTTTTATTTTAGGCTACTACTATCTCTTGAATCATAGCCATTGAAAACAATCTATGAAGCTTTTATGGAAGTCGAATGCGGCATAAACTTGATTAACATATCACGGAAGCATTGACATAAAATGTAGGGAGAGAAAGTAGTTGTAAATTGGTGAATCTTTAAATGGTCATAACTCTACGCTTGGATGCTCGTTTTCCCAATCAATATGTGTTTTTCCCCAAATCAGTTTCTAATTTTCCTTTTTTCTTTAGTAAAGATCTCACGATACACAATAGATTTCAACGTCGAAATTTCATGGTAAAGTAGGTGTGAATGTCAATTTCAGTTTTGGAAATTTAATTTTTTTTAAAAAATAAAAAAATCCTCGACCCGACCCACTAGAAAAAACCGATATAATCCGATACGTTTGGCGATATAAACCGAACATATCAGTTTATTTTTTTAAAAAAAGTTGTATTCGATTTTTTTTTTTAAAAAAACCAATTTTTATTTGGTTAATATTTTCGAATACAAAATCGAACCGAACCGATATATGCCACCCCTAGTTTTGAGTGGCAGGATTAGTAGAAGAGAAATGATTATTTATATATTTATTTATTTATATATATATATTTATATTTATTATCCAAAGTGTTTGGCCCAGTGGCCAATACATTAGGGTATTGCTGTCTGAGGTTCCGTGTTCGAGTCCTCTGATCAGCGAGAGTGGAACTGTGTTCCCCCAAAAAAATCCCTCCATACGCGTAGGGCCAAGCGGTGTATACTAATCCGTAGGGCCAGGCCGGAGGTGGGGTTTTCTGGGGTATGGGGCCGTAATGCGGTGGGACCAGTCACTTTAAAAAGTTTACCCTACCTTAGTTTTTGTCCGCTTGGGCAGCTCAATTGGTTTCAAGGGGATATTTGGAGCAAAGACCAAGGATCGAATCCCGTCAGCGGCAGTGTGGGGGTTTCTTCTTGAAATAAAGGAGGGCCCCTTGTGCGCAGCGTGGTACTGGTCTAACCTTTGAAATCAATTGAGTCACCATGATTTACCTCCTTCACAGACCTGTCGGACCGGGGTGTGGGGGCTCTTGGGGTGGGAGATTCCACCTTTGGAGCAAAGAAATGATTATTTATTTGCATGCTAGCAATTTTGTCGACCTGAGATGGTGCCACGTCATCTAAAGACGTGGCTGTTTGAGATTGTAATTGATTGTTTATATTTTCTATTATTTGTCGAAAAATTTAAAAGATTAGCGGTTTCTCCTAAAACCGACTGTTCTTGGTCTAAGGGTGAAAATTGGTTTTGATTTTTTTTGGTGAGTTTGGGTTTTGGAAGAACTACCTTTTTCTAAAATTTTCCTAAAAAAAAGGTGCTTCGAAGGTTTTTCATGTTCCAAATCAGGTTTACGAGTTTGATAAGCAAGAGACTTGAGTATTTAAATACTCTTACCTGATGCAGCTTCAAAAATTTAAACCTGAATACCTAATCCAATAGGGTCTGATGGTCGCTGAGTTTTATCATTCTTGATTGCTCGTCTTCTTGCTCAGAAGTTAACAGTCTTCCTTTTTTTCATCTTTGTTTAGTGAAAGAGATTTGGGTAAAAGTTTTCTTCATCTGACAAGAAACTATGGTGTGACCCAAATGGCCACAATTTTTGCAGAGAATATTTTCCCCTCATAAAGCATAGTCGAGCATAACGTCCCCTAAGAGTAAAAGAGGTGCAGACATTAATTTTTATAAGCTTGCCAATGGTACTAACAATTTTATTTAGTATGGTACCATCGTAAAATTCAGTAGTAAGTTGAGGTGAAGGTTTGTTTAGCTTCCTCCGCCACAAAATTAGGTTCCCACCAATGTCCAGAAATAAACCAAGGCCCTTTATGGAGAATTTTAAGCATATTTTCTTCTCTACTAAATTTGACTATATAATAATCAAACTCTAGGTGGATTAAAGGAAATTTACTACAGTTAGGATAATAATCTAGTCTTCTCAGCATTCCTGCAACCTTGATTAAGTGAGCACCTCTGCTATGAACCTCCTGGACAATAGATCTGCATAACTGCCTCATAGTTCTCTTCTTCCCTTGGAATTGTCTCTTGAGTTCTTTCAGTCCATAAATGGTAGACACTGGCACCCAAGATCAATCTATATATTTTAACTACTGCATTCTGACCATTAGCATTAATAATTGCCCAATTCAGTTCCTGTTGCCACCCCATTGTTGCTCGACAAATGCCCTGCCACCTGAGCATAATTGTCCACAATGCACTAGAGAATAAGTGTTCTATGGATTCATCTTCATCTTCACATTCACATTCACAAAGGAGACACACCTTTTTCTGGATTATTCCCCACTTGACAAATCTGTCTTTTGTATAAATTTTTTTCAGAATAACCAGTTGAAGAATGAAAAATACACTTTGGACAACTACAATTATTACATGTCAGCCTTTTCCAATTCACCTTAGCAAACACACTCCTTAACTTGTTATAAACCTACTTAATAGAGAACTGCTCCAGATTCAGAATTTCAGCTTGTGAATAACCTGCATTAACAAAAGTATCCCTAGCCTTGAAGATCTTCCTTACTACACATGATGCCTGTTTGGGGTTGATCTCCCATATACTCTGGCCCTTAATATAATAGATGTGAACCCACTGGATCCATAGCTTGTCTTTTTTCCTGCATAAGTTTCAGAAATGTTTGCATATTGCTGCTTTGTTCCAGGTAGATATACACATCATATTGAACCTCCTGATGACTTTGGCATAAATACATTTTCTCATGCTACGAGAGCTTTCTTACTTAACTCATTTTCTCCAGTCAACAGATATCTTCTACTTACACTTTCCACATGTTTGATGATCTTCTGGGGTAGGATCAATATTTGACACCAGAATGTTTGCAAGGAAAACAAAATGCTTTTGATAAGCTAAGTCTACCTGCATAAGACAAGAATTTAGTTGTCTAAGATGTCATTCTTCCCACCATTCTCTCCACTAGGGGCTGGCATTGCATCACAGAGATCCTTTTAGTACTTAAACGCACCCCCAAGTATCTAACTGGAAGTGACCCCTGAGGAATCCCAAGTAAATCAAGTATCTGTTCCTGCTCCTTTACAGGGACTCCACCAAAGAAAATAGAGCTTTTGTGTTTGTTTAGGGTCAAGCCAGAGGCATTAGAGAAGTGCTGAAAACAAGCAAACAATAGATTCACTGACCTTAGGTCTCCTCTACCGAACAAAAGAAGATCATCCACAAATCCTAATTGGACAAGTTTCAACTTCTCACATTTGGGATGATAATTAAAGTCTGGGATAAGGCTTAAGTTCTTGACAACTCTAGTGAGGTATTCCGTTGCTAGCATAAACAGATAAGGGGATAGGGGATCACTTTGTCTAAGTCCCCTTTTAGAAGGAAAAGGTTCAGTTGGATTGCCATTTAAGCGTATTGAATAGGAGACACTCCTCACACACTCCATAATCCATCTAACACATGTTTCAGGCAATGCCAAACCTGTTAGAATTAGTTCCAAAAAGTCCCATTCTAGGGAATCATAAGCTTGTTGGAAATTTGCCTTTGGTGGGAGTTGCGTCCACCCATCTTTAATGACTTAAACACTAGGGTTCCGCATGTTGGACACTTTGGTTCTCCACACGTACATAATCTACTAAGTGAGTAGATGACCGTAGGGACAAGGATCGTCAAATTTCATTAAGAAATGAAAGAGATATTGGTCCACGAAGTGAGGTGTTTGAAGCATGAAAATATGGTGTGGAACAAATCACCCTCATCGGTGGGGAAAAAAAGATTTGTTCATTTTATAAGTCTAAAAAATGGATAAGGGTTTGAGACCCCAAGGGGTAACCCATGTGTTTGAAGGAGGGAGGACCTAGGTGTGCTTGGGTTCGAGGCTAAGCCCACATGCGCTCCGCCGCCGTCCTGACGGTTTGGTCTCATGCTCGGGTCTTGGGCTTTGGACTTCTTCTGATATTATCTTTTTGGTCCCTGGAGTTTCAGGAAAGATAAAATTGGGAAGAGGCTCACGATGGAAGGCAGAAAGTTTCTGCCTTTTGAGTTGGTTTTGGAGTGTTGAATCTCCATTACTTTGCACATAAATTCAGTCATTTACTTGACTGAATATAACTCCTCACTAAGTACCATCTATTAAAAGCAATCAGTTGGCTAGTTGAGAAGTCACCCTCCTTACACTATAAATTGAAGACTTTGGCTGAATTGTTCTAGCAAGAGACAGAAAAATCAGAAATCTTCTTCTTACTCTCCAGCATCATTTCGTTACTCTAAGTTCTTCAAAGTAACACTTGAGTTTCCTTTGCTCATTTTGCTGTTTTATCTTGAGAAACTATTGTCCATAACGTAAGAGGATATATACGGGGCAATCTTGTCTTAAAGACAGAGTGCCATCACTCGACCCAGCAAAATATCAAAGTGGTTGTAATTTCAGTTTGTTGTAATAGTTAGCAGTTACTTACTTCTAGTTTCCTGTAATTGTTGTAACCCACAAAGCTTTCTGCATGTCTAGTTTTATCATTCATCTTGGTGATAGTCCCTTCCTTCCATATCCTTTCACAAGCTCACGACTTAGTACTATATTGGCTGTGATCATTCTACCTGGAAGAAATGCTGATTGACAGTTATCCATCAATGTCTCCATTATCCCCTGCAGTCTCTTAGTAAGCACCTTGACAATAATCTTATACAGTGTTGCACAACATGAGATAGGTTTGTAGTCCTTCACTGTAGCTGGGTTTGCAATCTTAGGAATTAAGGTGACTGACGTACAATTGATAGCTTGAACCATCTTGGAAGACTTGAAAAATTGTATTAACAACTTCTGTCACTTCATTACCAACAATAGCCCAAGCTTTTTTTAAAGAAACAAGCATTTAGCCAATCATACCCAGGTGCTTTCCAGTCATCTATATCTTTCAATGCCTCAAAAACCTCATCCCTGGACAAAGGTCTAATCAGGTTCAGTTGTTGCTCTCTATTTAATATAGCCCCATTTCTGATCACTTGAGGATTTGCTTCTGGTAAGGGACTGGTAGATGATCCCAGAAGTGCTTTGTAGAAGCACAAAATTTCACTCTTAGTCTCCATCTCATCATGTAGCATTGATCCTATAGCATTCTGTATTTGTCTTATACCATTATGGGAATATCTATTCTTCATACTAGCAAAGAAATATTTTGTATTTCTATTTCCCCCTTTAAGCCACTGGATCCTGGACTTTTGTCTGTAAATGCTCTCTTTACTATTACCCCACCTCTCAAGCTGACCTTTCAGTTGTTTTTCTGCTTCAATAAGATTAGCATTTTCAAGACTATGATCCATTCTCAGTTGAGTATCCAGCAGTTGTTGTCTGAGTTGCTGCATTCTCTGATCTATCTCCTGAAAATGTTGAGTATTCAGACTCTTCAAACCCTTCTTTACTTCTTTCAGCTTTTTCCAAACCCTTCTCATATCCCCATACACATTTGTTTCCCCCCGGAAAGCTTCCACTATGTTAAGGAAGGAAGAATGATCAGCTAAACAATTGAAGAATCTGAAATGTTTACGTCTTTGGCTTCCTTGTATAGCAAACCTGATACATAGTGGTGAGTGATCTGAAAATCTAGGCTCCAAGACCTGTATACTCATGCTAGGCATGGTAGTCATCCAAACAACATTCACTATCCCTCTATTAATTCTGATGTAAGTGTGGTTATTCGTCCAAGTATACTTTCTACCAATCTTTGGAAGCTCATTCATTCCAGTATCAAGCATAAAGTCTATGAAATCCTTAACTTCTGATTCTTGGACTTCAGACCCAATAATCTTGTCTTCACTTCTCAGAATAGTATTAATGTCTCCCATGGCAATCCAAGGATCATTAGTTGAACTATGCAGATCTGTTAGGCTTTGCCAAAGTGTCCTCCTTACAGCAACAGTATGCAGGCCATATATTGCAGTTAGCAGGAAAATACAATTCATCCCATAAATCCTAACTTGTTTATGAATAAATTGCTTGTCCAGAAGTTAACCTATAACTTTATTTTTTAACTCTCATAATCAAAATCCAGCTGATATGGTTGTAGATAGTGATTGGGTAAAAATTTCAGAACTTATTGTATTTTTAGAGAAATTTTTTCAAGCAACAAAAGAATTTTCCGGTATATATTATCCTACTATTTCAACTATGTTGTTTTATATAACTCTAATATTTTTATTACTTAGTGAATATATGGAAAAACCAGTTTATATGGCAGCTATTAAAAAAATGTTTATCAAAATAAAAAAATATTTTATTCCTATTCCCACTATTTATATTATTGGTGCTGTATTAAATCCCACTATTAAAATAGACGGTACTAAATCACTAATTGAAACTATTTACGATTGTATAGAAGTACTACCACCTCCAAGTCCCAAAAATCTAAATCACCCACCACCTATTGAACAAACTAAAGAAGAAGTGTTGTCTAGCGTAGAAGACCAATGCAAAAAAATATATAGGTTTTACCAACAAGAAAATGCTAGTAACTTACCGGCTTCCATACCATCTTCTTCATCTTCAACACAACCTCACAAAAGACATGTTGTTTCTGCGGCTAGTATTGAAAGCCTCAGAAATAGAATGTCTTGACCCGTACCGCTACTAACCAAATTAGCGAGTTGGATATTTTTGTTTTGCAGGGTTCTGTACCGTACCAAGAAGTTATCAATGAAGATGGACATGAAGACTTGCTGAAATACTGGAGGGGGAATGAGAAGACCTTTCCGACACTTTCAATGATGGCCCGAGATGTTTTGAACATTCAAGCGTCATCAACTGCCTCTGAAAGCGCTTTTTCTGCCGGCAAATATCAAATAGGAGACCACAAACACTCATTAGCCGGAGACAGCTTGGAAATTGCAGTATTATTCAGAGATTGGATACGAGCGGAGCGGAGAAGGTGCGGTCAACCGGAGATCAACGAAGAAGAAGACGAAAACTACAACGAAATCTTATCAGAAGGTAGTGGAAGCGACATGGATCAATTTGACCAACAAATACCAATTCCAACCGAAGAACCACAGGAAATTATCAAGCAATTAGAATAGGTTTTTTTGAGAATGTAATTTTTTTAATTGCAATTTTATTATGTAATTTGCAACTTTTGGACAACACCACAAAATTGCAATTTAGATTTTAGACAATTGTATTTGTATTACAAAAAAATCATATGTCTATTAAATAATATAAGAGGCACAAAAACAGCCTTGGGATGTTTTTATTACACTATCTTGTCTTGTTTATTGAGTATTTTTTTTATACATATGTTATTAAAAAAAAAGAAGAAGGAAAACCCGCCCCGATCCCGACCCGATTCCGACGGGATCGGGATCGGGACGGGACTGGAGCAAGTCCCGCCAAACCCGACCCCACCAGACCCCGCCAGACCCGAGCCCGGCCCACTGGCCAGGCCTAGTACTCACAACACAAAAATAAAGAATAAATCTTTTCCTAATATGTCCGCGTGACTCTACCGGACATTGCTTAAGACTCATAAAACTGGTGAACCTAGAGTTTTGATACCACTTTGTCATAATTCAATTTACCTTAACTGCGATGACATTACAACCATACTCGGCAGGCGAACCAATTTCCATTATAAGCCGATATTCATCATCAGAGAGAGGAAGTAAACATTTTACCAGTTGGAAATTATAATATCACAAGTTATAATGTCATTAGTATGGAAAATTCAAAAGCTCTCAAGAATCGGCACTATGAGTCAAGAGCGTCTAACCAAAAATAAATACGCAAGTGTAAATTTGATACAATGTCTGAATAAGAGTATAACAATAGCAAATAAAATAGTCTGCAGTGCTGCGAACTAGTCAAGCAACTCACTCTGATGTCTCTAAGAAAACTCTAAACTCGATTACAGAGGCCTCTCCCACAAGGATCATTATTTGCACGAAAATTTGTCATGTGCAATATGAGTATATAAACAATGTGTATCTAGTAAGTATCATCGACGATCTCAATAAAGTAATGGTGAGAGTTGATTTTAAAATACTCACTATTACTTGCACTATCAAGAATATATATATATATATATATATATATATATATAACCTATTGTATCAGGTATAGATACAACTAGTCCGGTACAAACGGTCGCCGGTAAAGACTCATCAAATCCGTTAATGGCTGTCATTTTGCCAAAAAATGAACACGAGGAAGCATCTTCCTCAAAGACTAGACGTAGGCTCCCCAGAACGCTCACTAGATCAACATCCCGAGCAAGGAGTAATCACACAAAGAAACAACAGAAGAACATAGAAAAAATTGTTAAAGAAACTCTTGAGCAAATTTTTCTAAAAACACAAACAGAAGAGACAGTGACTGAAACACCAGAAAAAGAACTACATGTTACTTCGTTGGAACTAAATGAAGAATTTACAGTCCCAATAAGGTACAACAGACGTAACCAGTTTTCAGTCCCCGAAGATCATATTTCCGATACATCCCATGTTTCGGATACAGAACCTGAAAATGTCCAAGACGCACAGGATCTTAATGATGCCTATGACTCAGGCATGAGTTTTGATTCTATCGCTTTACACAATTTGGACACCTAAAACAGTTTGAAAAAACTGATTAAAGACATCAAGAATCATGGCCGACAAAGCCAAAAGCAGCAGAAGAAAATGCCGCTAAAGACAAACAGACCAATAAGTCTTACTTTGCGGAAAGTAGCCGAAAGCAGATGCTACTTTACAGAAAGCGGATGCCAGCAGCACAAGACAACAAAATCAAAGAAAAATTTTCCAAAAGCAAAAGCGACTATGGGGCCCACAGCGCACCCGGCAGATACTTTTGAAAGATTCTTTTTTCATTTTGAAGTCCGAAGTTCAAGTCCGCCAGACAATATAAATATCAGACTCCGCACTCTCTTACAGACAGAAGCGGTTAGAAGCAGAGGCACACTCTCTACATCTCTCCACTCAACATATGTTTTCTTTCCTAAATAAATCCTCCCCCTTGTAAATTTCCCTTGTAAGATAGCTTGGAACAGGATTCAGCTCCCCCAGTAGGGCTAGCAGTTTCCGGGAATCCCGAACGGGAAACCTCCCTGGTCCTCTAGACATGTAAGTTTAAATTTCAGTAGTTTATCTCCACCATGTATATTATGTTAAAGTTTTTATGAAGTTCTTGCAGAAATGCAGGAATCAGTTTATGTTAATTTTATGAAGTTTTATTTTCATCATGAATCTTGAGTTACTGTTATAATCGCTGCCATGAATGTAGAATTACTGTTAAAATCATAACAATAGCATGCCTGGTCACGATGGCTTCTTAACTTAGTATATGGTTCTCTAACAAGCTCCGTTATGCTGTCCATGGATTAACCCGTAAATTCTCGTGTCAACGGTGGTTGATTATTGGCCTGTTGATGTCCGCTGAAGGACTGTTGTGGCCGCTTTTGGGTGTGGTTAAAGACGATAGACATAGCAGGGGTAAAGCTTGGAGGAAGAGATGAACAGTTAAGAAGAAGGAATGAATAGGACCTTGTGCTAAAGGTTGAATAGTAATGAAACATGAACGGCAGGGATAATGAATAGTAACCTAGGACTAGTGACTGGACAGAGTCCAGATAAATAAAAAAAAAAAAAAATTTATTTTACTACAGGAGATAGACTTTGAAATGATAGATTATATGAACAGAGTATACCAGGAAGGGAGTACTTAGTAGGACACACAACTTGAACTCAACCCCCGCTTGTTATTGAAACATCCTCATTGAAACAACCCTTTTTTTATTGGTATCAGAGCGAGAACTTCCTGATTGGACTAAACTCGCAACAAAAAACAAATAGACTGTCGCAGACTCTGTAGACTTTAAAAATTTTATGAAAAGCTCTTTTTTCGCACAAAGTATTAGATATACAGTACATATAATTAGAGTACAGACTAAGAAAAGACGTAAGTACGTAAAAGCACAAGCTGCATTAGAAAATCTCTCTCACTTATTAGAAATAAGGAGACGAGGATTAAGCGAAATAAGAGACAAAAATATAAGAAAGGTATCTATAGACGAAGTCATAGACTTTTTTATCCAAGACGTTCAACCCCTATTAATTGACTTAGATAGAAATAATTTTGCAGAAAATTTATATAATAGAATACTAGAAGGAGACATAGATGTAATACTAACTAGAGATTTACATTGGCACCTTCTAGGACTACAAAGTGATATAGATCACGCAGGACAGTGGTTAGAATATCAAGAGTGGAAATTAAAAAGTAAGACTGCCTCTATAGGATAAATATAGCTCATTTAAAGCATTTAGACTATCTAGACTTAAGACTAGAAGTAAGTAAGAACTATCGAATACTATCAGATCAAAATATAATTAGGTGTAACATAGGACAAGGAGAACACTCCCTCCACGGAGAAGATAAACAATTAAATACAATAGTAGACCTAATAATTAACTTAAGCGAAAGATTAAAAATAGACAATAGAAAATATCAAGACTGTCAGCAAAGATTAGAAGACCTATTATCTAAACAAGAAGATTTGTTTAAAAAGACTGAAAGAAATCTAGATTACCTAGCTAATAATAATAGACCGCCTAGAAAAGAGTTGGATAAGATATTTAAAGATAACTTAATAGATCTAGAACTAAAGATAAGTCAAGAAATAAAGAATTAAGAAAAGACATAGTTGAAAGATTTTTAAAATTAGAACAATCTGTTAAGGATTTAAAACTTGCACTTATTTCATGAGTATTGAAAACACTCAAGAACAAGCAGCAAGGATAATAGAAAAATCTATTCCTTTAACAGACGACTATAAGAACTACATACCAGTTCAAAAATCAGACCAAATTCTGATTCAACAAGGTATAGTAATCACAACTTTATTAGTAGACTTACACAGAAAAATAGATAATTTAACAAATAGAGTAAACAAGTTAGACGAACATATTTTTATAAAAACAGTTGAAGGAGATAATAGAAATAGAAAGACAGAAAAAGAATCACAGGCTATAGATAATTTGATAGACCAGTTAAACAGAATAGAAATAACTCCACAAAAAGAAAGACTAGTCAAAACAAGAAAGCCACAAAAATGGACTTTCTTTCAAATAGATCAAGAACCGAAAGACCAAGACAAAGTTTCTCAGAAGACAGGGTAAGAACTAGTTTAGTATCAAGAATACTAAATAGAACAACCCCTGAAGAAACTAATTTACAATTAAGTGAAATTATAAATGTAGACAAAGACATTAGTATTTTTCAACAACATCAGTTAAATTTGTTGAATCCTAGAACCCTATACAATACTGGTAGACTAACATCTACAGCACAACTATTCAGACATTATAGAGAAGAACAGTTGTCGGTATTAGGAGGACAGGTTCAGAACCTAAATTTAGTAAATGAAGAATCATTTAGACAAATCAAAAGAAATACCAGAACTCTCATGCACATGGGATTAATGGTAATAGGAATAAAAGGCTTAACTAGAAAGAATTTAGGAAGTAAAGTTTTAATAATTATATATGACGATAGATGGACAGACATGAAAAAATCCATCATCGGTATGACCGAAATAGACATGACTAATAACGGAGGAATCTTTTATATCAGTCCAGACTTTTTAATAAACTTAGCAGAATTCGGTAAACATATAAAAATAGGAATTCAGACAAAAGGCTATGAAGAAATGCATAGCGGAAATAATTTATTATTATGTTTAGGATTTTTAGGAAAAATGACTACCAGTAGTAATACTAAGTTTAAATTAAAAATAGACGATGTAGTAGAACTAATGAGTAACAAAGGAATTAATTTAATAAAACCAACTAAAATACAACCAGAAGAATATGCAGGCCTAGAATGGAAATTAGACATGTTTAAAAATAAAAAGACAACTTTACAACCAGCCTCGCATTTAGAATATACAAATAGACATGGAGAAACCTCCATAAGGTTTACAGATTACAAGTACACTCCGCAAAAAGATTGCGAAGAGGAAAGTACAATAGCAGAAGAAGAACTAAATTTAATGAATCTAGAAGAAATTCCAGACGGTTACGAAGTAGACATCGCTATAGAACAAGCCCAAGACCTGAAAAGAAGAAAGCCCAAAATGTTATTTAAATGCAAAGGATGCAAACAAGATAACATGGATATAGAAGAAGCAATAGAACACTTTAAATACTGTACTAAAAGAACAGACAACGAAGGATACAGAGAAGATCGCATAGCCAGAGAAAAAACAGAAATGTTTGAAGAAATCTGGAAAGACTTCTCGATAGATAGCGAATTAGGTTTAGGGGAAGATACAGAAGAAAAAGAATTAGAAAATAATTCAGAATTTAGCTATAAAGAATTAATGGAGACTAGCGCATCTAGCTCAAGCCCTTTCCAGAGAACAACTGGAGAGAACATAACAGTAGACACTAGCACAGGTAATGTACCTAGACGACGTGTGTTTAGAACCGCGGAAGACCCTGTACAACAACAGGTTAAGCCATCAGGAAAAAGATTACCCATAGAAGAAAATATAACCCTCCAAGAAGGAGGAAACCGGGGAAAAATCCTGAATATAGCAGCACACGATCCCCAGAAATGGAACTCCGTAATAGATTTATGGAAAGGTATCGTAGTTGCAGACTACATACAAAGTTACGTAGAAACAGACGCTGAGACTATGTACAAATACTTAGAGACATTCTTAGGAGAATCTACAAAAGCCCTGTGGGAAGCCTACAAAAGCAATTTCACAGAAGAGTTCCATCAGTTGGTGTTGATGGGAGCAAATCCCTACAACTTCACAAATAAGATTCATACTCTTATTACTGGAGAAGACCCAAATAGTGGCTTAGTGATTCTACAAAAGAATGCATTAATTAAATTAGAACAACTTAGTATAAGTAATTGGATATACATAAAGAAATTCTTAAATGATTTCTTTTACTACTGCACGATCAGCGGTAACTCGTTTGATCAAGACTTAGGTAAAAAGTTATTTAATAAATTACCAGGAGCACTAGGACGAGAAATAGAAGATCGTTGGGGAAAGCGAGAGGGAATACTACAAAACCCTAACGCTAAGTGGTCCATTGGTCATAGAATCCAACACATAATGGAAATACTCCAAGAGAAGTGTACGAATCTGCAAATACAAAAGCAGCTCAAACAGAATGAGTTAAGCTTTTGCAAAAGCGTTATATACACTACTCAGAGCTATGACAAAGACCCCCAGAAAAGAAAACCATATAAAAAGAAAAAGAAATATGGTTATCAGAATTACGATCGCTATGATAAGAAGAAATATTACCTTAGAAGGTCAACGGCTAAAAAGCCTTACTTAGACAAAAATAAACATTTAAGAAAATATAGGAACGACAGAACCTATAAAAATAGACTAGAATGTTTTACTTGTGGCAGTATAGAACATTTAGCAAATACCTGCCCAAAGAGAATAAATAACAACTCAAAAAATGCCCAATTAATAGAAGACTTCCAAGAGACCTTAATTGGCGTAGACGAGTATATGTCAGACACAGAGAGTATTTATTCTGTAGTAACCATACAGGGTGAAGAAAATCACCAATTAGACTCCTCAGATTCCGAAGCAGACAATTTCATTAACGAAATAGGAATAGAACAACTTCAGATATCAGACGAATTAAATAATCTAGTAAATACATCAGTAGACTGCGAACATATCTTTGAAAAAAACAAAGGTATAGACAGTATAGCATGTTGTATTTGCAAATGGTTCCCAAGTAGAAGCAAAAGGGCCAGATGCAAAAAATGCTATATGGAAGGATGCATAACCTGCATTCAAAAAGAATTAAATATTAGTATAGGACAGAAAGAAGTATTAGAAAAAATAATAGAACAAGAAGTAATAGACCCCACTATTGCAATAAGGCTAATGACACTAGAGACTAGAGTAAACACCCTAGAAATGAGATTAACTAAAATAGAAAAAGGAAAAGATATAGCTCTAGAAGATTCGTCAGATGAAGAAAAATTAGAAACAGAAGTAGAAGCTTCTACAGAATTTCTAAGTAATTCTTTAATCTGTAACGAAAATAAGAAGTTTAGTTCATTAAGACTTTTAACAAAAATTAGAATTAAAGAATACGAGATTACTACACTAGCCTTAGTAGACACAGGCTGTACGAGTAGTATCCTTAATAAAAGAATAGTACCAGATAATTTAATACAAACATTAGAAAAACCGTCTTCAGCCATGCAAATGGATGAGACACATAATTTCTATAAATATTACATACAAGAAGCTAGTTTAAGTTTTATAAACACTTGCGATAAGTTTTATAATCCTAGCTACAAAATAGAAAAAATATTAGTTAGAGATCTAAATATAAATACAGACTTTATATTGGGTTTAGACTTCTTATTAAAGAACAATGGTAGCTGTACTATAACCAGAGATGGAATAATCTTCCAGAAAGATAGTACATACTCGCCAGTTCAGATTAAGAAGATAGAAACACAAGTTAATCAACTTGCTAAAATTACACAGTTAAATAAAGACAATAGCTGTTGTAAAGACTGTAATGAAAATGAGAAATATTGCTGCCAAAACAGCAATAAACTAGAAATAAAAGAGTTGAAAGACTCTATAGAAACTGAAGAATACATAGAAAAAGATTATACCCTAATAGAATTAACTACAGATCCAGTTAATTTTAAAAAGGGAATAGAAAAAATAGGAATAATAAATAATCAGAAAGACTTAGATAACATAGTAAAGATTTTGGATGAACTAGAAATTATAGGGGAAAAACCCCTCAGACATTGGAAAAATAACAAGATACTCTGTGAATTAGATATTATTAACCCAGAGTATATAATAAAGACAGCATCCATAGAATCCACTAATCAAGACTTAGAAGATTTTAAGACAACCATAAAAGAATTGTTAGATTTAGAAATTATAAGAAGATCCACTTCTAAACACCGGTCAGCCGCGTTTATAGTTAGAAACCATTCTGAAGAAGTCAGAGGAAAATCAAGAATGGTAATCAATTATAAAAGACTGAACGATAATACGAGAAGTAACGGATATAAACTACCCGACAAAACAGAACTAATCAATAGAATTCAGGGTAAGACTATATTTAGTAAATTCGATTGTAAGTCAGGCTATTGGCAGGTCAAGATGCACCCAGCCAGTATAGAATGGACAGCATTCACTTGTCCAGAAGGACATTTTGAATGGCTAGTAATGCCATTTGGCCTAAAGACGGCTCCACCTATCTTCCAGAAGAAAATGGACGATATATTCGGAGAATACAAGAAATTTACTATAGTTTATATAGACGATATTTTAGTATTCAGTAGCAATATGGTAGAACATCTAGGACATCTCCAAACCGTCTTTAGACTTTTTGTCCAGAACGGACTAATTATTAGTAAGACACCCTAGAAATAAGATTAACTAAAATAGAAAAAGGAAAAGATATAGCTCTAGAAGATTCGTCAGATGAAGAAAAATTAGAAACAGAAGTAGAAGCTTCTACAGAATTTCTAAGTAATTCTTTAATCTGTAACGAAAATAAGAAGTTTAGTTCATTAAGACTTTTAACAAAAATTAGAATTAAAGAATACGAGATTACTACACTAGCCTTAGTAGACGCAGGCTGTACGAGTAGTATCCTTAATAAAAGAATAGTACCAGATAATTTAATACAAACATTAGAAAAACCGTCTTCAGCCATGCAAATGGATGGGACACATAATTTCTATAAATATTACATACAAGAAGCTAGTTTAAGTTTTATAAACACTTGCGATAAGTTTTATAATCCTAGCTACAAAATAGAAAAAATATTAGTTAGAGATCTAAATATAAATACAGACTTTATATTGGGTTTAGACTTCTTATTAAAGAACAATGGTAGCTGTACTATAACCAGAGATGGAATAATCTTCCCGTAAAGATAGTACATACTACTTGATTGATTAAGAAGATAGAAACACAAGTTAATCAACTTGCTAAAATTACACAGTTAAATAAAGACAATAGTCATGTAAAGACTGTAATGAAAATGAGAAATATTGCTGCCAAAACAAAGAATAAACTAGAAATAAAAGAGTTGAAAGACTCTATAGAAACTGAAGAATACATAGAAAAAGATTATACCCTAATAGAATTAACTACAGATCCAGTTAATTTTAAAAAGGGAATAGAAAAAATAGGAATAATAAATAATCAGAAAGACTTAGATAACATAGTAAATATTTTGGATGAACTAGAAATTATAGGGGAAAACCCCCTCAGACATTGGAAAAATAACAAGATACTCTGTGAATTAGATATTATTAACCCAGAGTATATAATAAAGACAGCATCCATAGAATCCACTAATCAAGACTTAGAAGATTTTAAGATAACCATAAAAGAATTGTTAGATTTAGAAATTATAAGAAGATCCACTTCTAAACACCGGTCAGCCGCGTTTATAGTTAGAAACCATTCTGAAGAAGTCAGAGGAAAATCAAGAATGGTAATCAATTATAAAAGACTGAACGATAATACGAGAAGTAACGGATATAAACTACCCGACAAAACAGAACTAATCAATAGAATTCAGGGTAAGACTATATTTAGTAAATTCGATTGTAAGTCAGGCTATTGGCAGGTCAAGATGCACCCAGCCAGTATAGAATGGACAGCATTCACTTGTCCAGAAGGACATTTTGAATGGCTAGTAATGCCATTTGGCCTAAAGACGGCTCCACCTATCTTCCAGAAGAAAATGGACGATATATTCGGAGAATACAAGAAATTTACTATAGTTTATATAGACGATATTTTAGTATTCAGTAGCAATATGGTAGAACATCTAGGACATCTCCAAACCGTCTTTAGACTTTTTGTCCAGAACGGACTAATTATTAGTAAGAAAAAGATGGTGTTATGTAAAACATACATAGACTTTTTAGGAGTCACAATTGGGGAAGGAAAAATTAGACTTCAACCCCATATAGCAAAAAAAAGGCACTAGAAATGCCAGACAAATTACATAATACTAAAGACCTTCAGAAATTTTTAGGAATTCTAAATTACGCCAGAACTTTTATAAAAGATCTAGGAAAGATCGCAGGACCTCTTTATTCAAAAACAGGTTCTACTGGTCAGAAAAAATTCAACACCGAAGACGTCAAAATAGTTAAGCTCTTAAAGCAAAGGATCCAGAATATTCCGGATCTAAGCCTACCTTTAGAAAATGACTATCTGATTATTGAAACAGATGGAAGTTTTGAGGGATGGGGCGCGGTGTTAAAGGCAAAGACTAACAAATACTGTAATAAGACCACAGAACGAATTTGCGCCTATCAAAGCGGCAAATATCGCGAAAAGGGTAATATGAGCAGTATAGACGTAGAAATATTAGCAGTAATCTATGCTCTAAATGCCTTTAGATTACATATCTTAAACAAACCAGAAATTTTAGTCAGAACAGACTGTGAAGCTATTGTAAAGTTTCACAAAAAAATTAACGACAAAAGTAGTAGTAGACGTAGATGGTTAAATTTCCTAGACACGATATCAATATATAATTTGATATTTGAACATATTAAAGGAAAAGACAATAATTTAGCAGATCAATTAAGTACAACTAAACAGACACAACAGCTGCGACATAAGGGTAAATGTATCAACAACGGCATATAATCATGCAACAAATACATTATAATATTAGTTATGCATCAACAAGAGTACTAAATCATAGGGGGTATGATAAAGACTCAGTACCAATACCAGCGCTCTCAGCGCCACACACCTGTGTGTACACTTCCCGGGTGGGCCGAGTAATAAAGTGACTCATGAACGATAGATTTATTTTGACATGCTGCACGGGCAACTCAGTGCTAATAATATATCCCACACTAAAAAACTCACGTGTCAAGTACAAATCACCGGACAAAATTATGAATGCAATTATAAAGTATATAGACAAAGCATGACTGTTAGATAAACATGTAATCACATGCACATAGCTTAGAGCATGCAATTCAACATAGAATAATGTCTAATCATCAGCAACTAGCATAAAATGTACCCAAAAAATTCATGCCACTGATAACACAAGCAAAAGCAGGCATAACAATTAAATTACCCAACAAGTCATCTTGACATCTGCATAAGAACTCATCACCTCGCCTATACGCGACCCCCGTATACATAATAGATATACAATTTTCATTTAATCGGGAAAACATCCTCATCAAAGTTAAAGTTTTAAGTTACCTAGTCTAAAGTGCTACTAACCCCCGGAACGGACTTGACTTTTCTCAAGGCCTCCAAATATTCTCAAGTTATTCAAAAGTGAACTCTTGGGATTAAACGGATCCATCGATCATATTACAATTTTAAATTGAAAGAAATAATCCCATGATTATTTTCATTAATTGAAAGACTATATATACAAGTTACATATTTTCATAATAGGAGAATCCTATTCCTATTCTACTCCTAAAACCTTATTATACTTAGATACTAACTATACAATTATGGTAATACACATATTATGATAAGTGTACAATACTAATTACATTACAACATTACATAAACTAGGATACTAATAAACTACCTAATTTACACGGTACAATAGTCCAGCCGAGAGCCCAATATACACAATATACACATGTATATTGTGTGTATATTTAACACACCCCCACAGTCATAGCAGACGGTCTTCGAACGCTGAGACTGTCCCTAAAATCTTCAAAAAGGATTGAGGGAAGACCCTTTGTAAAGATGTCGGTAATTTGATATCTTGATGGGACATGACAGACGCGTACCTGACCACGAGCAACCTTTTCGCGGACAAAGTGAATGTCCATCTCGATATGTTTAGTGCGCTGGTGCTGAACCGGATTACCAGAAAGGTAGATGACACTAATATTATCGCAATAAACCAAGGTTGCTTTCTGAATAGGTGAATGAAGCTCCAATAGCAAATTACGTAACCAACATGATTCCGAGACCACATTAGCTACCCCTCGATACTTGGCCTCGACACTGGATCAGGACAATGTCGACTGACGTTTGGCAGACCATGAGACCAGGTTATTACCAAGAAACATGCAATAGCCAGACGTAGACCGTCTGGTGTCTAGACAACCACCCCAATCAGCATCCGTATACGAGACATGTGTGGACGTCGAGGAAGGATATAAATGCAACCCATAGTCAAGTGTACCCTGAATATACCGAATGATGCGTTTGAGTGCATTCATGTGCTCAACTCTGGGATCATGCATGAACCAACACACCTGCTGGACAACATACGTAATATATGGTCTCATAAATGTAAGATACTGAAGGGCCCCTGGAAGACTGTGATAGCGGGTCGGATCCTCGTATGGTACGCCGGCCGCGGCACTAAGCTTGGGCTTAGTATCAACTGGAGTGGAAGTGGACTTACAGGATGACATCCCAGCCCTCTCAATGATCTCAGCTGCATACCTCCTTTGAGATAAGAACAACCCATCTGAATGACGAGTGACATCAATCCCCAAAAAGTAACTCAAGGGCCCCAAGTCTTTCATAGCAAACTCAGAGCTAAGCATGGTCATGCTAGACTGGCGTAAGGCATCGAAAGAAGCAGTCAAAATAATAGCATCCACATATAACAGAATATAGGCCAAAGACGAACCACGATGGTAGATGAATAAGGAATTATCAGACCTGCTGTGAGTGAACCTAATAGTCGAAACATAGTCTGCAAACCTCGTATACCAGGCCCGTGGAGACTGCTTAAGCTCATATAAGGACTTCTTCAACAAACAGACATGATGAGGATGTTTGGGATCCCTGAATACCCAAAGGCTGATGCATATAGACTGTTTTCTTGAGATCCCCATGGAGGAAAGCATTCTTTACATCTAACTGGACTAAACGTCTCACCATAATCTACCCCAACCTGCTGAGTCTTACCATCACCCACAAGCCGCGCCTTATGTTGGGCAAATGAACCATCTGCATTTTCCTTATGAGAAAAAATCCACACAGACCTGATACTATTAATACCAGATGGACGTGGCACCAACTCCCACGTCTTATTATCAATAAGAGCATTATATTCATTGGTCATAGTAATTTCTCAATTCGGGTCATTTAAGGCATACACAGGATTACAAGATAAGGGTGATTTAAGGACAATAGAATGTAAATTAAAATGTCTTTTTGGTTTAAACACACCCCGTTGTCTACGAGTGATCGGTCTATGACTCGAGGAAGAATTGGGCGGATTTCAGGAATTTTCTAGGCTCGAGACGGACTGGCCAGCAGGTAGTTGGCTTGCTGGCCCAACTCGGTAAATAGGAGCAGGAACTGGACCAGTTCGAGAATTGGGTTGGACTGGCCAAATCGCTGGAACTTGCCTAGTAGC
The DNA here is from genome assembly GCA_029783415.1 of Anisodus acutangulus. Lineage (NCBI taxonomy): Eukaryota > Viridiplantae > Streptophyta > Magnoliopsida > Solanales > Solanaceae > Anisodus > Anisodus acutangulus. Next base: position 22,018,434 of record CM056503.1, read on the forward strand.
GGTACTATGACTGGCAATGGGTTTCGGACCAGTGGGACCAGCGGGTAGTGGGCCCGCTGGAGAATTTTGGGTGCGGGATACGTCTGAAAAATGATGAATAATATACGGGGATATACTATCATCCAAAAAATTATACGAACTAGGCACGGGAGTATTAACTTTAGCAAATGAAAATTGGGATTCATAAAAAATTACATGGTGATTAATGATGATTTTATTAGAGGATAAATCAAAGCATTTGTAGCCACGATGATTAGACGGAAAACCCAAAAACACACACGGAGTAGACCAGGCCTGAAGTTTGTTAATTTTGGGGGACGGGAATAACGGATAACACAAACACCCAAAAACCTGAAGATGTGAATATGAAGGAATTTTATTATATAAAATTTGAAGGGGGGAAGAATATGTCAAACCTTTGGAAGGAGTTATGTTAAGGAGATATGTAGCCATTTGTAGAGCATGATGCCAAAAAGACGGGGGTACGAAAGCATGAATTAATAAAGTTCGGACAATGTTATTTATGGAATAAATTTTGCATTCGGCTTTCTCATTTTGTGAAGACGTACGAGGACAAGAAAAATGAAAATTGATCCCATTATTAGCACAGAATTCCCGAAACACTCCATTGTTATATACTTTGCCATTATCACACTGAATATTTTCTATTTCTCGTTCGAATTGGGTTCTAATGAATGCTCTAAATTTTAAGAAGACGAAAAAAACATGAGATTTTTTCGCTATTGGAAACGTCTATAAAAACTTAGAATAATCATCCAAAAAGAGAACATAATACCGATGACCCATAGAACTAAGAACATGAGATATCCATAAGTCGCTATGAATAATATCAAATGACATTAAAGTATGAAAATTTGAGTCTACAAATGGCAACTTAACAATTTTTCCTAAAGAACAAGACTGACAATTTGGAGTACTACTCGTACCCTTACATGAAATAAAACTTTTTTTATCTAATGCCAACAAAATAGATGATCCCGGATGACCAAGACGTCATGCCACAAGGAAGGAGAAATGGCTGCAAAGGCGGATGGCAGGGCTTGACTCGATAGACCGAAACTGGGTGTGATAGGATAAAGATCTCCCCTACTATCACACCTCATGAGAGGACTCCCCGTCTTGAAATCCTTCACAGAGAAACCAAATGGATCTAATTCAATAGAAACGGAATTGTCAGTAGTGAATTTATGGACAGAGACTAAGTTTTTAATCAATTTAGGGGCGTGTAGGGTGTTTCTCAAGATAAGAGGTGGATGAGCGGGAGATAAAGTTTTATGACCATAACCACGAATTGGAATAGAATTACCATTACCAACAATTATGCCGCGAGGCTTGCTCAAATTGGAATAAGATGAGAGCGTACCTGAATCGGATGTTATGTGGGTAGTGGCGCCGGTGTCCATATACCAATTTGGGTTCAGAGGATTTAAACCAAGCTTGTGCATTGCAGCTTTGATGTCTGTAGACGTGGGTCCCACTGTGTGATGGGCCTGCGGGGGACGAGGCCCAAGTACCCCTTCTTGCTGCCTCGACCCAGTCTACTGGTTGTATGTGGTCCATGCAGAATTGGGCCTGGACTACTGCTGGGCAGCCCACTGCCAATGGGGCAAAATTTAACTGGGCCCAAACTGTGGTTGTGGGGCCTACTGCCACTGCATAGGGGGCCACTGTGGGGCCCAGAACTGCTGCTGCTGACCACAATGAGGGCCCCCACCTCCACTACCATTCTGCCGGTTGCCGCCCGGTTTTTGTCATTATTTTTCTTATTTCCATTTTTTTACACCACCATTGTTGTTGTACCAGAAAAAAAAACTGGTGCAGCACTGTGGGGATCTTAGTATTCAAAACTAGGGCTGGCCAGTGGGCCGGGACAGCCCGACCCCGACCCGAACCCGTCCCGAGCCCGCCCCGGTCCCGCCCCGACCCCGCCAAAAAAAATAAATAAATAAATAACGGGGGCGGGACTCGAACTCAGGACGGGACGATGTCTCGTCCCGCGAGACCCGAGCCCACCCCAGGCCCGCGAGACCTGAGCCCGCCCCGACTTCGCCCCGAGCCCGAGCCCGAGCCCGACCCCGCCCTTTTCCCCCCTTTGCAAAAATAGTTGTTGCACCAACGACCATTTTAGATTATGGCCGTTGGCCAACGACCATTTTAGGCCCCCCCTCCCCCAATCCCCTATCCCTTAATATTTATTTTTAACCCATAAGTTATTATATTTACACTTTAACCCAATTTTCCAACTATAAATAACTCATTTTCTCTTCATCTTTTTCACAAATCTTCCTACAATCTCTCTAATTTCTCAATATATCTCTCTACAAGTCTACATTGTTTGCTAAATATTCAATTTTATTTATTCATTTGGGAATTGGTAGTGAAGTTGGCAACTAGCTTGAGGATCTTCCATCGAGCAAAGTTTCAATTTTCAACCTCTCGATTACACGTCGACGTTACGTCGGCGTTTGGTACATTCGTTCCTTCATTAAATTATTATTGTTTGTTTATTTTATTTAGATCACTTAATTTTATTGTCTTTAATTAATTATTTATTTATTATCATAATTAAAATGGAAGGATTAAAAGGTATGTTTAAGGGTGCTTCTTCTAGTAGGGGTAACCAGGGTAAGGGTGCTTCTTCTAGTCATCTTATTCCTACACAGGATGATTTTGTTGATACTCAACATTTTCCTACAATACCATTAGATTTAGAGCAGGAGCTATTTTCTGGAACTCAAGAAGACTTTAATTTAGACGATGATCTAGATGATATACCCACTAATGTTGATGACAACACACCCACTAGTGCACCTTCAACTGAAATGCCTCCTATTCCCCCTAGTATGAGACGAGGTCCAGCAAAACGACCATTAAAATAAGATGCATGAACATTTTTTGATAGGGACGTAGAGAATCAAGTAGCCATATGTAAAATTTGTAAAAATGTTTTAAAATTTAAAATTGGAAAAGGTCACGGTGGGACGGGGGGTTTAATTAGACACGTAGTAAGTGCTCATCCAGCTAGGTATGCCCAATACCAGGCTTCAAAACTGGGTGCGCAAACACCCGCTCTATCGGGACAAGGTTCACATACTGATACTGTCCCGGATCAAGTACAGGGTCAAATTAACCCTATGACGGGGGAATTGTAGGCTCTAAATACAATAAACATAGAGATAGGGAAGCAATATCAAAATTAGTTGCTGTGGAGGGTTTGCCTTTTTCATTTCCTTCATCTCCCGGTTTTATTCATTACATTAGAGATATATATAATCCTGCTTTTAACGGTTTTCCTAGATCAACTGTTAAGAGAGATGTATTTAAATTCGAGCATGAATATCAACAATATTTACGTTTTTCATTATATCATTTTAATGGCAAAGTATCTATCACGTCTGATATAGGTCGTAGTACTAACAACCATGATTATTTAACTGTAATTTGTCATTGGATAGATTATGAATGGTCTATTCAAACACGTATTTTAGCGTATAGATATATATATGATAGGCACACTGGTACTTTTATTGCAGAAAATATTTATCAAGTGTGCGATTATTACGGAATTACCGATAAAATTATGACTATTACATTAGATAACGCTTCTAATAACAATTACACAATTACAATTTTAAAAAATAGTTTAACTCCATCTTTTCCAGACCATTTTCATATAAAATGTGCGTGCCATATATATAACTTAATTGTAAAGGATGGTCTATCACTTTTTGAAGACATTCTTAGTAAAATACAATTTGCTATAAACTTTATTTTTAAAAGTAATAAAGTACAACGTAGAAAAGAATATAAAAAAATTTGTCATGATTGTGGACTACCTTTTAGAAAAATTCCACAAGAAGTATCCACTAGGTGGAATTCTTTATACGAGCAACTACTTGTTGCTTATGACTATAAATTACCTATAACTTTATTTTTTAACTCTCATAATAAAAAGCCAGCTGATATGATTTTAGATAGTGATTGGGAAAAAATTTCCGAACTTATTGTATTTTTAGAGAACTTTTTTCAAGCAACAAAAGAATTTTCCGGTATATATTATCCTACTATTTCAACTATGTTGTTTTATATAACTCTAATATTTTTATTACTTAGTGAATATATGGAAAAACCAGCTTATATGACAGCTATTAAAAAAATGTTTATCAAAATAAAAAAATATTTTATTCCTATTCCCTCTATTTATATTATTGGTTCTGTATTAAATCCTACTATTAAAATAGACGGTACTAAATCACTAATTGAAACTATTTACGATTGTATAGAAGTACTACTACCTCCAAGTCCCAAAAATCTAAATCACCCACCACCTATTGAACAAACTAAAGAAGAAGTATTGTCTAGCGTAGAACACCAATGCAAAAATATATATAGATTTTATCAACAAGAAAATGCTAGTAACTTACCAGCTTCCATACCATCTTCTTCATCTTCAACACAACCTCACAAAAGACATGTTGTTTCTGCGTCTTGTATTGAAAGCCTCAGAAATAGAATGTGCGGTCGTACCTCTACTACTAACCAAATTAGCGAGTTGGATATTTTTGTTTTGCAGGGTTACATCAGTATCAAGAAGTTATCAATGAAGATGGACATGAAGACTTCTTTGAAATCTTGGAGGAATGAGAAGACCTTTCCGACACTTTCATTGATGGCTCGAGATGTTTTGAACATTCAAGCGTCGTCAACTGCGTCTGAAAGCGCTTTTTCTGCAGGCAGATATCAAATAGGAGACCACAGAACTCATTAGCCGGAGACAGCTTGGAAATTGCAGTATTATTCAGAGATTGGATACGAGCGGAGCGGAGAAGGTGCGGTCAACCGGAGATCAACGAAGAAGATGATGAAAACTACAACGAAATCTTAACCGAAGGTAGTGGAAGCGACGTGGATCAATTTGACCAACAAATACCAATTCCAACCGAAGAACCACATGAAATCATCAAGCAATTAGAACAGGTTTTTTTGAGAATGTAATTTTTTTAATTGTAATTTTATTATGTAATTTGCAACTTTTGGACAACACCACAAAGTTGCAATTTAGATTTTAGACAATTGTATTTGTATTAAAAAAAATTATATGTCTATTAAATAATATAAGAGGCACAAAAACAGCATTGGGATGTTTTTATTACACTATCTTGTTTTGTTTATTGAGTTTTTTTTATACATATGTTATTTAAAAAAAAAAAAAGTGAAAACCCGCCGTATCCCGCCCCTCCCCGAGCCCGCCCCGACCCGATATCGACGGGATCGGGATCGGGACGGGACTTGCTCTAGTCCCGCCAGACCCGACCCCGCCAGACCCGAGCCCGGTCCACTGGCCACTCTTATTCAAAACACACCCAAACCCCTCGGATACCAACATGAACCCCTGAAACAAGTCCAAATAGAAAATATAACTTGTTCAAAATCTCAAACTCAAAATTAAGCACTAAATCTCAAAATCAAGAGCCGGATTGTTATAGTTGTATTATGTAGATCGACTCTCATTGAGTTGTATGAAAAATATTAAGCTATTGTTTGCTAAAAGAACATTCAAGATATGTTAAGCATTTCTCCTCATAGTGTTTGTTTCAAAATATCCATGTCTTTTAAGCATGTCTACGGATTACATGTATAATATTTTAAAAGTATTTATATATGATTGTGAGACAAGTAATCTTGCATTATTCATGTCTCTGTCAAATGATATGATTTCGATTTTTCACTTGTGGAGGTGGAAAAATTAGCTTTATGACTCATCCAACCTTTTCAAGTTTGAGCCGGTCATTTCCTCGCCCATTTATTAGATCCGCCCATTACAAAATTAGATTGATATGTAGCCTAAATTGACACATGAAATTGTCAAAATTTTCTCAAAAAGTCTTTTTTTTTAGCCTAACCCATCACAAAGTTGGGCTGATATGCAGACCAAATTGACACATGAATTTTTTTTGTCAAAATTTTCTCAAAAAGTCAATTTTTTTTCAAGAAATGATATTTTGTCCAAAAAAAATTCAAAAAATTATTAGGTATTAAAAAATTAAAAAATTATAAAAGAACAAATAAACTAATTAAAACTTTGTAAGAATTGAGTAGGTTGAGTTATGACCCATTTTTAGCCCATTTCATTCCAAGCTTTTTCTGCCCAAGTAACTTATAGGTGAGTTAATAACACACTCAATTATTAACTCAATTCATTTTGATACATCCAAATTCAACCCAACTCGGCCTTTGACACCCCTGCTCGCACGCATAACTAAAATTTATTCTCGTCTTGTTTGTTCCTCTTTGAAGTGCTACGATCAATATCATTGTTGATCTACTATTTGCTTTTTCTTTGATTAATAATGATCTTCAAACATATTAATTTAATAATAATTGATCTCTAAAAGAGACAAGAATTAAATGTGAAGTATATTACTTGTAAAGGCTGAGCTATGATTTTAATCTTATGGGTACTGGATCATAAGGCGGCCTCAAGTATTAGCAATAGAGTTCTAAATTTATTTTTATAAATATTTAGTGGTATTTTACACAAATACAATGTTTAAACTAAAGCTGCTGATTTTACGCCACCCACATGTTAGATACTAACCTCTGCCCTAATTATCCTGTGATGCTAAAGACTTGAATTGTTTACCCACATATATAGTTTAATTTAATAATAATATTTATTTTGTTTCAATTTATGTGATATTGTTCGGATTTCAAGAGATAAATGGGTTTTAATTTTTATTACGATATTTTCATATATTGTTAAATAAGGTATATATACCCATGATATACACTAAATATACATCAGTGTATATCACGGGAATATCCAAAACAATAGCCAGAAGTCACGGCTTCAATCGTGGGCCAGTAGCCCTTATCATTCAAAGAGGAAATTCCAAATGGTCAAGGTCAAGCAACAGCCCAACACCCAAGAAGGGCTCCAAAGAAGAATGGCAGAGAGCGCCACGCCCACCCATCACGACCAGGAATTCTTGGGCCTTGACCTCCGCAAGCCCATCATGCAGCAGGCCCCACTCAAACCGATATCGAGGCCACGATGCACGCATAGGGTAAACTCAACCGGACCCAAATTGGTACATGGACACCGGTGCCACTACTCACATGACTTCCGTATCAGGTACTCTCTCATCTTATTCCAATTTGAGCACCCCTCGGGGCATAATTGTTGGTAATGACAGTTTTATTCCAATTCTAGGGTATGGTCAGAAAACGTTTTCTCCCCCCAATCCACCCCTTCTCTTGAAAAATACTTTACATGCTCCTAAATTGATTAAAAATTTAGTGTCTGTCCGAAAGTTCACTTTTGACAATTCCTTTTCCGTTGAATTTGATCCTTTTGGTTTCTCTGTGAAGGATTTCAAGATGGGGAGTCATCTCATGAGGTGTGATAGTAGGGGGGATCTGTATCCTATCATGCCCGGTTTCGGTCCATCGAGTCAACCCTTGCCGTCAGTTTTTGCAGCCATCTCTCCTTCCATGTGGCATGCTCGCCTGGGTCATTCGGGATCTTCTATTTTATCAGTTTTAGATAAAAATAGTTTTATTTCTTGTAAGGGTACGAGTCGTACTCCACTTTGTCAGTCGTGTTCATTAGGGAAAATTGTTAATTGCCATTTGTAGACTCCAATTCTCATACTTCAATGCCATTTGATATTATTCATAGCGACCTATGGACGTCTCCTGTTCTTAGTTCAGTGGGTCATCGATATTATGTTCTCGTTTTAGATGATTATTGTAGATTTTTGTGGACGTTTTCAATTGCGAATAAATCACAAGTGTTTTCCGTCTTCATCAAATTTAGAGCGTTCATTCGTACTCAATTCGAAAGAGAAATAAAAAATATTCAATATGATAATGGGAAAGAGTATGACAATAGGGAGTTTCGGGAATTCTGTGCTAATAATGGGATGAATTTTCATTTTTCGTGTCCTCATACATCTTCACAAAATGGGAAGTCCGAACGCAAAATTCGTTCCATAAATAACATTGTCCGAACTCTCTTAATTCATGCCTCCATACCTCCATATTTTTGGCATCATGCTTTACAAATGGCCACATATCTTCTTAACATAATTCCGTCTAAAGGTCTGACATATTCTTCCCCCCTCAAAATCCTATTTAATAAGAACCCGTCTTATTCTCACCTTAGGATTTTTGGATGCTTATGTTATCCGTTATTCTCATCCACCACAATTAACAAACTTCAGGCTCGGTCTACCCCGTGTGTATTTTTGGGTTATCCGTCGAATCAGCGTGGTTATAAATGCTTTGATTTATCCTCCAATAAAATCATAATTAATCGCCACATCATTTTTGATGAAACCCAATTTCTTTTTGCGAAAGTTCCTACTCCCGAGCCTCGGTCGTATAATTTTTGGATGAACAAATATTCCCGTATATTATTCGGAATTCTCCAGCGGGTCCACTACCCGCTGGCCCCACAGTCCCGTGCTCAGTTTCAGCCACTGGAACAGTTCCAGCAATTGGGCCAGTCTAGCCCAATTCTGGAACTGGTCCAGTTCACGCCACAGTTTCACGATTTGGGCCAGCAGGCCCAGTGCCTGTTGGCCAGTCCGTCCCGAGCCTAGAAAATTCCCAAAATTTCCTCAATTATTCCTCGAGTCATAGACCGGTCACTCGTAGTTAACGGGTTATTTTTACACCTAAAAGACATTTTAATTTACATTCTGATGTCTCTAAATCCCATTGCCCCGCAATCTTGTGTCCGCTTTAAATGACCCTAATTGAAAAATTGCTATGACTGATGTATATAATGCTCTTATTGATAATAAGATGTGGGGGTTGGTGCCCCGTCCATATGGTATTAATATTATCAGGTCTATGTGGATTTTTGCTCATAAGGAGAATTCAGATGGGTCATTTGCTAGACATAAGGCGCGACTTGTGGGTGATGGTAAGACTCAGCAGGTTGGGATAGATTGTGGTGAGACGTTTAGTCCGGTGGTCAAGCCGGCTACTATTCGCACGGTGCTTAGCTTGGCTCTTTCAAAGACTTGACCTATTCATCAGTTGGATGTCAAGAATGCCTTCCTACATGGTGACCTCAAAGAAACAGTCTATATGCATCAGCCGTTGGGTTTCAGGGATCCTAATCGTCTGTATCATGTCTGTTTATTGAAAACGTCCTTATATGGGCTTAAGCAGTCTCCACGGGCGTGGTATACGAGATTTGCTGACTTCGTTTCAACTATTGGGTTCACTCACAGCAGGTCAGATAATTCATTGTTCATCTACCGCAGTGGTTCGTCCTTGGCCTACATTCTGTTGTATGTGGATGATATCATCTCGACTACCTTTTCCGATGCCTTGCGCCAGTCTATCATGACCATGCTCAGTTCTGAGTTTGCTATGAAAGACTTAGGGCCTTTGAGTTATTTTTTGGGGATTGCCGTCACGCGTCGTTCAGGTGGCTTATTTTTGTCTCAACGAAAGTATGCTGCTGAGATCATAGAGAGGGCTGGGAAGTCATCCTGTAAGTCCACTTCCACGCCAGTTGATGCAAATCCCAAGCTGAGTGCCACAACAGGTGCACCATACGAGGACCCGACCCGCTATCGCAGTCTTGCAGGGGCCCTCCAGTATCTTACCTTTACCAGACTGGATATTACGTATGCGGTTCAGCAGGTGTGTTTATTCATGCATGATCCCAGAGTTGAGCACATGAATGCCATTAAACTCATCATTCGGTATATTCAGGGGACACTGGACTATGGGTTGCACTTGTATCCTTCTTCTACATCCACACTTGTCTCGTACATAGATGCGGATTGGGGTGGTTGTCTAGACATCAAACGGTCTACGTCAGGATATTGTATGTTCATTGGTAACAACTTGGTCTCCTGGTCTGCAAAGTGTCAGGCGACTCTATCACGCTCAAGTGCAGAGGCAGAATATCGAGGGGTAGCGAATGTGGTCTCCGAATCATGTTGGCTACGTAATTTGCTTTTGGAGCTTCATTTTCCAATTCAGAAGGCAACCTTGGTATATTACGATAACATTAGTGCCATCTACCTTTCAGGTAACCCGGTTCAGCACCAATGCACTAAGCATATCGAAATGAACATTCACTTTGTCCGTGAAAACGTTGCTAAGGGTCAAGTTCGCGTATGCCATGTCCCGTCTCGTTATCAAATTGCAGACATTTTTACAAAGGGTCTACCCGCGGTCCTTTTTGAAGATTTCAGGGACAGTCTCAGCGTTCGAAGACCGCCCGCTATGACTGCGGGGGTGTGTTAAATAAGGTATATATACCCATGATATACACTAAATATACAGCAGTGTATATCACGGGAATATCCAAAACAGTAGCCAGAAGTCACGGCTTCAATCTTGGGCCATCACTCACGGAGCCCAGCAAATCAGCCCATCACGCAGCAGATTTGATTTATGTGATGTTGTATATATGGTATATATATTTGTAGTATATTGTAGTGTAAAGGTTACCTTAATTAGTGTTATACACTCACCATAATTGTATAGTTAGAATTATGGTAGAATAAGGATTTAGAAATAGAATAGGAATATGATTCTCCTATTATGAAAATATATACAACAACAACACCACCACCACCACCACCACCACTACGACCACTACGACCACTACTACCACTACTACCACTACCACTACTACCACTACGACTACTACTACGACTACTACTACTACTACTACTACTACAACACCACCACCACCACTACCACCACCACCACTACGACCACTACGACCACTACGACCACTAGTAGTTTGTTAGAATGCACACAGACCTTACCTCCATCTTGGTAGGTAGAGCGGTTGTTTTCGGGATATTTTCATATACCGTTTAAATTATTTTGCATTTTTAATTTTTGTAACTTGTAGTAAATTTTTGCCTAATAACCAACAACATACCCAGTGAAATCTCACAACGTAGGGTCTGGGAGGGTAGAGTGTACGTAGATCTTACCTCTACCTTGGTAGGTAGAGCGGCTGTTTTCAAAAGACCCTCGGATCTAGACACATCATAAACACAAGCAAAGCAAGAGAAACGGTCAAACCCGGACAAGAAATTTAAAGCAGTATGACAATTTTGCTTAATCCAAATATATAAATTTTATTTCAAAAATTTAAATGTCATATATTAAAATTTAATGTCAAAATTAAGAAGTCTATGCAATATTAATTGATTAGGGTAGAGGGAGTTTATTTTAATGAACTGAGTTATTCCTATAAGAACAGTGTAAGAAGAGTGGTGGAAGGAAAATATTCCTAGTTTCCTTAAATTCTTTCCGATTCGCAAAGGGGAAAGAAAAATAGTAGTACTAATTATTTGAGTTTCTAAAACAGCGTGTCAAATTTCTTACATATAATTATTGCAAGTACTCTCAGAAAACATACGTTTTTTGCCGTTTTGAGAGGAGTTATTCACTTTGCTTCCCACAAAGCCAAGTAACTTTCTTTTTTTCCTTTTTACGTTCATAATTTTAAATGTTATGTTGTTGTTTGTCTCAAAGAACTAAATCACTAATTATACACTAGATAACTTTTTTTCTTATTTAATTTTAGCTTTCATGTTGTTAATTTGAATGTTTATTTCGTTCAAATCTGGTTAAACATATTATATTGAGATTAAATTACTTTTTGGTTGATGTTCTTAAATATATAAGCTGTTGAAACATAACATATTAATTTCTTTTGTTTCATTTTTCTTCTTTTTGTAAAATTAATAATTCATGTTCTTGAAGTTTTGAAATACAGTAGACGTTGTTGAAGTTCTTGAATTTTGTATGAACATCTCTAAGTACTATCATCAATACGAGAAAATTCAATGTTACCCCCAAAAATTAGAGGTCAAATCTAAACATTCAACATAAGCATGATAATAAATTGCAAATTCTATTCTCTAGCTTTCTTTTTCTCTTCACCTTTTCTTTTGTTCTTGTTTTTCTTCCCGTTAGGAAACTTTGCCGACTTTAATTAAAGAGGAACAAATATTGTTTTAGTTTTTTTGTTTCTTCAATTTAATTATATGTATAATTTCTTAAACAGGCAAAATGGGAAGATCAAAAATCAACAAGGAACTTATTCAAGATCACAAAAATAGGAAGTCAACTTTCTTGAAATGGAAAGCTGCCATAGTTTCATTACAACCATCAAAGCCGTCATCACCATGAATCGTAATCCATGAAGAAGTACCTATTTAGAGACACTTAATAAAAAAAGCAAACAAGTTAAGTTGGTGAAAATAAATCTCACATTCACTCTATGTGCGCACCTTGATTGTCTCACAAATTGTTGCGGGCAATGATTGTATGCTTGTTAATCCGGTTGAGTCACAAGGTATTTAGTTTCTACTCTTTGCCGGAATGAATTCTTGTTCAACTTTGAAGAACGGGCGACTCAATTCAAACTAGGGATGTCTAGTGGGACGGGTCGGCCCGGCCTAGCCCGCCCCGATCCCCCATAAATAAACAATTATCGGTATCGGAGTTCGAACTAGGGACGGGGCCTGGGATTGTCCCGCCCGTCCCTATACCGCCCCGACCCGCCCCATCCTGACCCTACCCCGTCCCAATCCCCCCCGCTCCCACTTACTATTTTTGCCCCCCTCCACCCATAGACCCTCCCTCCCTCCTTAATATTTATTTTAACCCTTAAGTTAGTATATCTATAAATACCTTATTTTCTCTTCACTTTTCCCATAAATTTTCTTACCATCTCAGAAGCTAAATTGTAAATAGTGAACTTGTCAATTCGTTTGAGTTAAATTATTGACTCTGGTATTGCTATCATTTATATAATGTAGATAATTCTTCGTAGAGCTTACGAGTACTTAGGAAACTTGAATAGCGTGTAAGAATTGTTTAAAGAACACCATGCAATAATCATATTTTGAACAAATAAAGTAGCAACATGAGATGTGTTATGAATGCTAATTTATGAAGCCTTATTGACATTTAATAGTACATGTGTCTTTGAGTGGCTAGATTGAAGTAAATCTATGAATCTTTTATGGAAGTCGAATGCGGCATGAACCTAAATTGACACATGAAATTGTCAAAACTTTATCAAAAAGTCATTTTTAGCCCAGCCCGTCACAAAGTTGGACTGATATGTAGACCAAATTGACACATGAAATTTTTTGTCAAAATTTTCTCAAAACGTCAATTGTTTTTCAAGGTATGATATGTTGTCAAAAAATTTTTAAAAAGTTATTAGGTATTAAAAAATATAAAATTATAAAAGAATAAATAAGCAAATTAAAACTTTGTAAGAATTGAGTAGGTTGGATTATGACCCACTTTTTAGTCCATTTCATTCTAAGCTTTTTCAGCCCAAGTAACTTATAGGCGGGTTAATAACACACTCAATTATTAACTCAATTCATTTTAATCCACCCAAATTCAACCCAACTCGGCCTTTGACACCCCCTGCTCACACGCATAACTAAAATTTATTTCGTCTTGTTTGTTCCTCTTTGAAGTGCTACGATTAATATCATGGTTGATCTACTATTTGCTTTTTCTTTGATTAATAATGATCTTCAAACATATTAATTTAATAATAATTGATCTCTAAAAGAGACAAGAATTAAATGTGAAGTATATTACTTGTAAAGGTTGAGCTATGATTTTAATCTTATGGGTACTGGATCATAAGGCGGCCTCAAGTATTAGCAATAGAGTTCTAAATTTATTTTTCTAAATATTTAGTGGTATTTTACACAATTACAATGTTTAAACTAAAGCTGCTGATTTTACGCCACCCACATGTTATATACTAACCTCTGCCCTAAGTATCCTGTGATGCTAAAGACTTGAATTGTTTACCCACATATATAGTTTAATTAAATAATAATATTTTTTTTGTTCCAATTTATGTGATATTGTTCGAATTTCAAGAGATAAATGGGTTTTAATTTTTATTACGATATTTTCATACACCAATAACAACAACAACAACAACAACAACAACAACAACAACAACAACAACAACAACAACAACAACAACATCAACAACATACATAGTGAAATTCCACAATGTGGGGTATGGGGAGGGTAGAATGCACACATACCTACCAAGGGGTAGGTAGAGCGGTTGTTTTCGGGATATTTTCATATATCGTTTAAATTATTTTGCATTTTTAATTTTTGTGACTTGTAGTAAATTTTTGCGTAATAACCAACAACATACCCAGTGAAATCTCACAACGTGGGGTCTGGGAGGGTACAGTGTACGGAGATCTTACCTCTACCTTGATAGGTAGAGCGATTGTTTTTGAAAGACCCTCGGATCTAGACACATCATAAACACAAGCAAAGCAAGAGTAACGGTCAGACCCGGACAAGAAATTTAAAGCAGTATGACAATTTTGCTTAATAACCAAATATGTAAATTTTATTTTTATAATTTTTTTGTGACTTATAAAATCTTTACCCAATAACCAAATATGTAAATTTTATTTCAAAAATTTAAATATCATATATTAAAATTTAATGTCAACATTAAGAAGTCTATGCAATATTAATTGATTAGGGTAGAGGGAGTTTATTTTAATGAACTGAGTTATTCCTATAAGAACCGTGTAAGAAGAGTGGTGGAAGGAAAATATTCCTAGTTTCCTTAAATTCTTTCCGATTCGCAAAGGGGAAAGAAAAATAGTAGTACTAATTAGTAGAGTTTCTAAAACAGCGCGTCAAATTTCTTACATATAATTATTGCAAGTACTCAGAAAACATACGTTTCTTGCCGTTTTGAGAGGAGTTATTGACTTTGCTTCCGACAAGCCAAGTAACTTTTTTTTTTCTTTTTCACGTTCATAATTTTAAATGTTATGTTGTTGTCAAAGAACTAAATCACTAATTATACACCAGATAACTTTTTTTCTTTTTAAATTTTAGCTTTCATGTTGTTAATTTGAATGTTTATTTCGTTCAAATCTGGTTAAACAGATTATATTGAGATTAAATTACTTTTTGGTTGATGTTCTTAAATATATAAGCTGTTGAAACATAACATATTAATTTCTTTTGTTTCATTTTTCTTCTTTTGGTAAAATTAATAATTCATGTTCTTGAAGTTTTGAAATACAGTAGACGTTGTTGAAGTTCTTGAATTTTGTATGAACATCTCTAAGTACTATCATCAATACGAGAAAATTCAATGTTACCCCCAAAAATTAGAGGTCAAATCTAAACATTCAACATAATCATGATAATAAATTGCAAATTCTATTCTCTAGCTTTCTTTTTCTCTTCACCTTTTCTTTTGTTCTTGTTTTTCTTCCCGTTAGGAAACTTTGCCTACTTTAATTAAAGAGGAACAAATATTGTTTTAGTTTTTTGTTTCTTCAATTTAATTATATGTATAATTTCTTAAACAGGCAAAATGGGAAGATCAAAAATCAACAAGGAACTTATTCAAGATCACAAAAATAGGAAGTCAACTTTCTTGAAACGGAAGGCTGGATTAATTAAGAAAATCTCAGAACTATCAATACTTTGTGACATCAAAGCATGCATGATAATATATGAAGGAAATAATAATCAAGTTACTATTTCTCAACATGATGAAATCTGGCCAAATGATCCAAACCAAGTTCAAGAACTAATAAATCTCTACAAAAACCAACCACTCGAAGGCCAGAGAAAAAGGGATAAGAACTTGTCAAGCTTCTTTGAAAATCAAAGAAAAATGAGGAGATCAAAGCAGAAAGGTATCCCACTTGGGATTCAAGATTCGACCATTTATCTATAGAAGAATTACGAAATCTTACTGGAGTTCTTGAGAGAAAAATGGAGAATGCAAAAGAAAAAGCCGAGTTCTTGAAGGGCACGAACAATGTTCAAGATTCGATTGGAAGTTCTCTTTCTCTTGATCAAGAAATATGGGATTACCCTGAGCTCATGAACAACAATTCGATCAACCAAAATACTCCGTGGCCTATTTCTTATGTTAATCCTTTTATCGATAATAATAACAACTTCTTTCAAGAATTCCCAGGTGATTTTCGAGTGATTCCAAGTGGTATGAATTCAATGGGCGCGGGGATGGATACTGGACTTCTTCCTATCGATGATTATCAATTTCGCAATAAAGATTCTATGAAGATTGAGGCAGAAAATTGGTTGGCGAATAATGGAATTGGTTCAAGTTCAACAATGCAGCCTATGGAATACCCTTTCATGTACAATGGCTCTACTCATATGCCTTATGGATTCCAGTAGATTTTGTTTTATTTAGATCATGACATTTTGCATGTAATTAATTAGTATGTGCTGTAGTTCCTCCTTTGTTTGTTTTAGAAGTAGCTGGAGCGAACAAATTAGGAACTTCTTTTTTGTTAGATTAATGTGCCTTGTAATATTAACTTTTGTGCTTAATTCTAGTTGCACTCTCTTTTGTAATGATTCCTATTAGTTAATATATATATATATATATAATAATTCTATTTTAACCTTGGTGCAACATAGTAGTTCTAAATATCCGAACTTGACATCTTATTTCTTTTAGTGTAATGTTAGGAATGGCGCAAGAAATTTCAAGAGTTCGATTATTTTGAGCACCTTTGTTACACTACATATAAGTATTTTTCATATTTACTAAAA
Source organism: Anisodus acutangulus (assembly GCA_029783415.1). Taxonomy (NCBI): domain Eukaryota; kingdom Viridiplantae; phylum Streptophyta; class Magnoliopsida; order Solanales; family Solanaceae; genus Anisodus; species Anisodus acutangulus. The sequence continues at coordinate 22,035,075 of CM056503.1, forward strand.
AATAGCAATATTGTCCTTGTGCCTAGGGTCTACCAGAGATAGCCTCTCTTCCTCTTAAAATATAGGTAAGGTCTGCGTACACTCTACCTTCCCAAACTTCACATCATGAGATTTTATTGGGTATGTTATTATTGTTGTTATATTAAATATAGCAATAGTTTACCAAACGTAGCAGATTAGGGAAAACGTGGACCGTAAATTTGAGCATAAAAATGACCTTTCTAACAGAAAATAAATATTCTTTGATTTTAGGCTTCAATTCTAGTAAAACTAGTCACTCCTAATGATACAATAAAAGATAGAAGAAACAAAGAAATAACAAGGAATTTAATAAATAAGAGGATAAAGGGATAAATAGGTAGACAAAGTTCACAATGGAAATAAATGTTGGAAATTAGCCTTTGGCGGGAGTTGCGACCGACCAACTTTAACGGCTTAAACACTAGTGTTACGTATGTTGGAGAATCCGGTTCTTCACACATGCATGATCTACTAAGTACGTAGATAACCGTAGGGCCAAGAATCGTCAAATTTCATTGAGAAATGAAAGACATATTGGTTCACGAAGTGAGGTGTTTGAAGCATGGAACAATGTCGTATTGTGTTCAATTCTCCCTCATCGGTAGAGGAAGAAAGAATTGTTGTGTATATAAGACTCGAAATTGGTTTGGGGTTTGGGACCCCAAGGGGTATCCCATGTGTTTAAAGGAGGGAGGACCTAGATGTGCTATTATCTTTTTGGGCCAGAAAACTTTGCCAGAAGTACAGTTTGATCCCAAAAGTTTCAGATGTACAGTTTGGACCAGAATTTTTTCAGATGTACAGTTTGATCCCTGAAGTTTCAAGATGTACAGTTTGATCCCTGAAGTTTCCAGAAAGTCAGAATTTGGACGGTCAAAGAAGAAATGCCACATCACTCAATTCAGCCATTTATTTTGGCTGAATTACTCCTCCTATAATGGCCAATCCGTTGGTCTTTCACCATTTATGTTGGTGACTTTACTACCTCCATAATGACCATTATTTGGCTGTTATGGAGGCAGTTTTTCAGTCCCTCCCTCACCTATATAAACACCCCCTTACACCATTGTTGAGGACAAACACTAAGACTTGATATACACGAAAATACACAAAGCAGAAAACTCTTCTTCCTACAACTTCCAAACATCATTTTGTTACTCAATATTCTTCACAGTAGCACTTGAGTTTCCTTTGCTCAAGTGTTCCATTGCTGTTTTATCTTGGGAGACAAATTGTCCAGGACGTATAAATGATACATACGGGGAAATATTGTCTTAAGGACAGAGTGCCACACTCGACTCAGCAAAAACAATTTTCCAGTTTTTCTTGTTCAACAATTGTAATTTCAGATTTCTAGTTGAATTATTGAATCTTTGTTTATCCTTTCAAATACTTGTAATAGTTATATACTTCATGTACTGCTTTATAAAGTACAAGAGTAAAATCTCCCAACAATAAAGTTCTCAAGTAACCAACCCTCTCAACAAGCATTCAATCAATGGCTTTCACATGCCCTCAACACTCACGCTCCAATGGAGTCTCACAATTTTAATATTTAATATCATAAAAATCTACCTAATGATATAAAATGAAGTAGTATTTATACTAACTAGAATAGGAAGACTACTCTAGCTATTATAATAATACCCTTCATAAAGTAAGAGCCTTGTTTGGTAGTTTTCTCAAGAGACGGAAGGCTTGCATTTATAAAATGATCCTCTTTTGGCATAAGTAACCACTTTGCACAAATATCTTCCCAAGCTATCTTCCATATCTTGAATGTGATGATCTTGAAGCCTCCATCCAAGATATTTTCCATGTCTTGAAGGTCGTCCTATGTTGACATCCCATGATCTTCAAAGACTCAATCTTCATGATAATGCTTCGTGAATTGTGATTCCATGCCCCCTCCAAGCATAAAAACTAACGATGAAAAGTCCATGAACTTCCTAGTTCGGCTTTGTGTGCAAGTTCTTGATGGAGCTTGGCTTGTATCATTTTCCCCTCTTAAAAAGGATTCGTCCTCGAATCTAAATCTTGCAAAATCCTAGGGAAGATAAGCAACAACAAGGTCCTCAAATGATGAGGGTTAGTGTTAGGGTAGCCTACTCTACTAACATGCCAATTATGCACACACTTGTGATCTAACCAAGTATCAACTATTATTATGAAGAACAAGCTCTCACATAAAACACTAAGAACTTGGCTATCCCAAAAACGTAAAACGAGGATATCATAGAGGAACCAATGGTTTTAAAATACCAAGTAGGCAATATCACAATGGTTCTAATAGACATGACACACAAATGATCCTCAATTTCAAAGTGATACCACTCAAAGGTAGTATTATGATCAAGTCACAGAAATTTAAAACACCACTGGGGTCAAAAGGGAAGAATATCCACACATCTTGGACAAGAAAGCCACTATCTACCCTATTAGATCACTTCTCAACATAAGATGCACCCCCAACATAAGCATGAGTGTCATCATATGCAAATAGATAATAAAGAAAGGTGCCACACAAAAAACCTTCATCTATGGTGTCCTCACATGTAGCTTCACTATTAAAAATTAAGTACAAGATCAAACATGGTACTAAAATTTGGAACACACAAGGAAGAGTTAACAATTTGCAAATAAGTATCACCTTCCTTTTCAAAACACTCCTTCCCTAGAAGTGTATTATCATTTCCCAATGGAAGTTCTCCATCATAGGTATCATTCCATAGTAGGTTTTCAAATACCATGTAGTCCCCAAAAATAGCTACAATTTACAATACATTCCACTAGGCACTTCACTTTCATTAGTCATGTTATTATCAAATAAGACATTATCATTAAAGAGATAATAACCAATGAAAAATGATGAGTCAAAGCATGTAATTTCATTCTCAAAAAGACAAATGTCATCTTTCAAAGTAACTTCATTCACATGACTATCCACGTGACACACATCACCATCACAATCGGGAGTCTCATCACCTGACACAAAGATAAGACCAAGAGATTCATTTTCACATTTATCAAACAAGGGTGGGGTGTCGCACTCATTCAAATGATCAACTACAACCACATCATCACTAATCGGAGGTTCATTAATCACATCACAATGTTCCTCGGCTAGTGGACTAATATTACACTCAAGTTGATCACATGATAATGTACTTTCATTCAAATCACAAGTGTCAACACTAGGTGGACACAAATCGACCTTGCAAGAAGAGTCAATTCGGTCATCAAAATGATCAACTAGTGTATGAGCACTTTCAACAATGGCATTATCATCACATGGTAAAGAATCATTAAGCTCACACAAAGACAAGATATTGCTCACACTAACATCACTAACTTTCTCATTCAAAGAGTTGTAAGTGTTGAGTTTAGATATTGTACCTTGAAGTTCACATAAAAAATCTTCTTTACCTTGGGCTTGAGAAGAAGTTCTCCCATGACTTTCATTAATATTGACCAAGCTCACACTAGCCGCATCCATCCGCTTAGTCAAGGAGGCTATCAAGCTCGTCAACTCATCAAGGGTAAGATTCTTAGTATGGACATTTGTGCTCCCATCCATCGACCTCGTACCTACACATGATTCTTGAAAAAGAGAAAAAAAGAGGTAAGAAGGTTAGGTTGTTCTTTTGGCAACTCCCTCACTTCACTCCACTCCACACATCCTCTTTTTTTCACTCTTGAGTTGCCACTCTTCACTCCATTACTCCTCTGAATCTTTTGTCTCTTATTTTCATCTTTAGAGAATATGGTTGGAAATATGAGTTTTCCTTTGTTGTCCACGACATACGTGTACCATTTTTGCGTATATGGGATCCCATGTCATTGGAACCAAGGGTCTTCCAAACATATTGTAACACCCCGTACTCTCGGGCGATACTTTCGGACGATGGTTGGAACAGTTAGGCATATACAAATAGACCTGGGGCCTGAAGAAATTTGGTTAGTGAGGTATTCACATCAAGAGCTTAGTATATCAAAGGATGAGGTCCCAAAATAATTTAGGACTTAATAAGTATGATGATAGAGATTAATAATAATTGTTGTATGTTCCAAAGAGGTCATGGATTAGTGCTATATCACACGATTAGACATTGAGCATATGGAAGTTTTATAAGTTATTAAGATTTAAGTGAATTGGGATCAAGAAATTAATTATGTGGGTAATTGATTAAATGTTGGAGTAAAGTGGGAGAGTAAGAAATCAATTATGGTGCTAATTATGATTAACTGGATAAGTGACTTTGGTGGGCATATACGTGGAAACCTACAGGAAAAGCTATAAATGACTAATCAATATTAAATGGTGTGTTGGCAACTTATGGTATAATGATCTTTATAGAGATTATATTATGGGGGACCAACAACACATTAACAACATATATAAGATTTCATTTTGTGGAACAAGAAGTTTCATAATGAAACTTGTGCTGAAACTCTTCTCTATGTTTCATATGGAAACATGTACTACAACGTTTAGCTAGTGGGAAATATATATATATATTTTCCTTCTTCTTCTCTTAAATTAGGAAAAGACCCCCTTAGAACAGTGTGAGCAGCAACGTGTGGAGTGGACATATCTGTTGCACTAAAGCAAAACGCAAAGAATGGCATAGAGGTTATGCCCACGTCGGTTTCATCTAGATGATAGCAAATTGTAGCTTTCTTCGAAGTGAAGCTAAGGTTGAAGCGCTAAATAAGTTGTGTGAGTTGTGTTATTAGAAGACTCGATAGAGGTATGTTAAGGTAAATTATTTCCTTCTTTTGGCATGTTCTATGTACGAAACATAACTGTAATATTATTTCATAAATGATTCTATTCTTAGCAGTTAAAGAATGTTCATGTTATTAATTCCTATGTTTAAAGCATGTCTAAATATGTCCCTAAATTCTTATTGAGGTATATAGGAAAGATGTTAATATTTCCAATGTTAGCCGAAGGTACAAGGATATTATGTCATCCGATAAGTTCAGAATGTTTTATTGTCACTCATGCATTTGCATTATATTTATGTATTACCCTAGACCCACATGTGTTATATACATTACTATATGGTATGAATTATATATATATATATATATATATATATATATATATATATAGGGGATGAGGAAAAAGGAATGGCGTTATATATGCAACACCACCTGCAGCTGGTACAGACTTTCACAAAAAGGAAGATGCCCAATGAGGCTAATATGACAATGATTATGCCCACAGAGGCCGATATGATATGATGCCCACAGAGGCCGATATGATATGATGCCCACATAGGTTGTTATAGGAAGAAAGATGCCCTTGTGTGGCCAATTACATATATACAGCATTTGCATTATGCATAACATTTAGGCATATTAGGGCCCTCAAAGACAATTTATTACTGGTCGGCTGTTACTGTCGGCTGTTTCAGTTTTAGTTTATTGTTATATCCCTGTTATGCTATTATTCATGCCTGACATATTTGGTACATCAGTCGTACTGACGTCCCTTTTGTTTGGGGATGTTGCGTTTCATGCCCGCAGGTTCATGTAGGCAGGGCGACGGTCCATGTTAGTAGGGTGCTGGATCAACATCTATTGGACCACTCCTCTTGTTTTGGAGTGTCGATCTAATCTCGGTACGGTATACTTTTGTATGTACATATGGTATGGCGGGGCCTTGTCCCGACCTTATGATGTAGCATACTCTTTTAGAGGGTTGTGGACGGTGTCCTGTGTGTAGCAGTCAAATATGACCTTGTCGACCTCAGTTTATATATATGTATGGGTTGAGTCCTGCCGTTTGTAAGATATTACGCGGCTTTCTTCTAATCTATGAGTTATTTGTGTCGGCAGGGTACCGGGTGAAGGCCCTTATGGCTCGTGTTTAATTATAATTAGATATTGATGGTACGATTAGTGGTACTCGGCGGGTTAAGTCCGAGTACCCGTCATGGCTCTCCAGTTTGGTTCGTGACAAACTTGATATCAGAGCAGGTCTGTCTTAGGGTCTACAAGCCATGTCTAGTAGAGTCTTGTTTACGGGTGTATTATGCACCCCACTTATACAGACAGGAGGCTACATGACATTTAGGGATAGTTTCCATTCTTTCATATCATAGATCGTGCAATAGAGCCGAGTCTTAAGAATTCGAGTTTAACTCGTGCCTTATACAATTTCAGTAATGACAGTCACCAAAAAGACTCCGGTTACTTCATATTCGTAGCCGGTAAATGAACGATTTCTACCAAGACGATTGATACGCCAGAAGGGCAGTATTGTGTAAAAAGTTTCAAGATTATGAGAAGTTGTTTCACTCATATATGGAAGAGATAATGCAAGCCTGGAAAGCGGAATGTTTTCTTTGGGATACAAAAATAAAAAGGGAGTAAAGTAAAGGAAGTACTAAGCACCTGAACGCAGAAGATTGTAAGGGTTCTCTCTGTAAACCTTATCGTGTTTATTATTACAGTAATGCCTTCTTCCAATAGGGCTATGATTAGCAGAGACATTGAGGTTGGATTGAGTGTAAATGTAAGTAGTATGCTCTCTTTTGGGACAGATCCGTCAGAGGATATGAGTAAGTTACTTTCCCAGGTATCGACGAATCTAGTAGTACAAGAGGAGTTGAGGGACGCTCATGTACCATCAGTCCTACCACCGGCTCTGTATGATTAGGATATAAGGAGACCGGTGCAGGTATTGAATCAATTGGTTACCTCTCAGGAACGATTTCATCCTAGAGCATCTGATAGAGATAAGCCTTTGAGAGGTCAAAGAGCTTATACCCTAAGGAGTTTATTAGCTAGGGATCGCCGATATATAAAGGGTTCAAAGATGCCAATATCTCATGGTCAAAGTTGTAAAGGTCGAGTGAGACCGTCCCGACCATCTTGTAGTCAGTATGGTCGACCGTATGTCGTATTATTCCACAAGGGTACAGGGGGTTGGTTTAGTGTGGCAACTATGATCACAACATTTTGAAGTGTCCAAGTTGATACGCAAAGGTAAGGATAAGATGATTATGAGTTGTACAGCTGAAAGTACAATACATCATTGGAATGTTTTGTAAGTTATGAAAATCTACACATTTTGCAGTGTCTCGTGTTGATTAGAATGAGGGAATAGGTTATGTACGTGCGACCTAAATTGTAATATTTTACCTAGGATAGATGGGGAACTGTCCAAGGGTATCACTAACGAGAATGGATTGCCACAATCAAATAGGCTGAAGAGTGACTATCAGTAAATTTAAGAGGATCACGTAAAGTGACGTACTCAGAATAGTGATCCCAAGTTATATATAAGGATCGAGTTATCCATAGTAATGAAAGGGGACATAAGCCTCTCGTTCGTGCGTAGAGAGCCATACAACGTATTATTGAGAATTACATGTATCAATATTAGTAAGCTATGGTATGCTAGAGGTATTGGACTGGTAAGGTCTTCGATTTCATTGTGCAGCATATTACAATTCTAAATAACCTTTGGATAACAATAGCTTATTGGGGGCAATTGAGGACGAGAACTATGGAAAAATCAAAGAATGGTTGTAATAAATATGAAAACCGTTAATAAGTATGAATGGAATTGTATGATCAAGTATCAAGGCAGAGATATTTTTTTTTAATGACGAGTAGAAGAAAGGATTACGACAAGAATGATAAAGGTGAATGAGATTTTAGTTATGCAGGTGTCCCAATGGTATGATTACTCTAGAACAATGTTATGACCAATGGTAGAGGAAGGACAGAAAGAACTCTTCGGTCAAATGTGACGAACCCCTGATGTTCAGGAAGATAATATGAGAAATACTTTGAGATAAGGTTTGTCCCCAAAGCAACTTGAAATGGAAATGTAAAGGTAAGATGAATAAGTACTTGGTCGGTAAGAGATCTAATAATGATATGACAAGAAAGCTTGACAAGTCATTGGATCTGGTAACACCGTGAATAGAATCTAAACATACAAAGCATCGGTTCCGTAACATATGCAGTCATACCTCTCAGGAATCATGTAAACGGAAGTAATAGTGAGCAAATTTCGAGATTAGCACCTAAACATGTGATATGGTGCCAATGACGCTTAGGGATACAAGGTATACATTAAAGATATATGTCAAGAGATAATGACACTATAATGAAGATAAAATGTTAGGCAAATACAGATGACTATGAGTATTTTTGAACTAACCAAAGGTTCTACGAGATAGATAAAGTAATGGGGTACAACTTAAGAGATCAAGGAAATATTTTTCCAAAGGGCCATTGATAGAAAGTCTTAGCCATGAGGCGAGTGAAGGAATTCGAATCTAAGTATAATGACCAGGCTTGGATATAGTAGGCCAATGTCATGTAATGCAAATTCTTCAGAATATTCCACGTATTGAATGAGGGAATAAGTTAACCACTAATCCTTTAAAGGGTAATAACGCCAAGGATTGGAATCAGGAGCAATGTTGGAGATTATGTATGTATACCAGAATATTTTAGAATTAAGAAGAGCACGAAAAGTACAAAAATGAGTGAACAAGTGTCAAAAGAAGTAAGGATATGAAGTTGCTTATAATTACGAGTAGTGAGAAAGTACAGATTCCTTTCAGACCATGAATGAGAGTTAACTGCGATGATACGCACACTTCAGATTTGATGACATTGTCCATAAAGTGTTCTTGATTGAGATACTACAAATATAAGAGTTTACAGTACACCAGTTAACAAACAAAGCTAAGTTGAGAATACAATCATTCACCCACAAGCGGATGACCAATATGAGGACGAGGGAGAGACGTTGACTTGAGGGAATACATCAGTTAGCGAAGTCGGATTCCAATCGAAGGATTCAGATAGTGATAGACCTATGACTCATAATACAACAGTTTTATCCCTCATGCTGGAAGAAAAGGAACGTCATGGTAAAGATCCCATTTTTTAAAAAAAAAACCGGGAAAGATATTTAACAAAAGAGAACCGCAACTTTCGAGTATAACGGGAAAGGGACCCCAGCTGAAAGGTCCATTTGTGTATTCCTAATGTAGCAGGATTACGAGACAAGATTATGACAGAGGCTCATTACTCACGACATTCCATTTACCCTGGAGCTACTAAGACGTGTCATGATCTCAAAGGTATGTATGGGTGGAACGACATGAAGAGAAACATTGCGGAGTTTGTAGTTCAGTGTCTTAATTGTCAGCAGGTAAAAAAAAATAGAACACCTAAAGCCCGACGGATTGACTCAGAACATCGAGATTCCGATGTGGAAATGGAAAATGATTAATATGGATTTTATTACGGGTTTACTTCGCCTTATCATAAGTTTGATTATATTTGCGTGATTGTTGATAGAATGACCAAATTAGCTCAATTCATGACGTTCAAAACTACGTACACAGCCGAGGACTACGCAAAGTTATACGTTAAGGAGGTTTATACCTATTTCTATTATATCTGACTGAGGTGCGCAGTTCACAGCTAATTTTTGGAGATCATTTTGAAAAGATTTGGGCACTCAAGTTAATCTTAGCACAACCTTCCACCATTAAACAGACGGGCAGGCCGAGCGTACGATTCAATCGCTCGAGGACATGCTACGAGCTTGTGTATTGGAATTTAAGAGGAAGTTGGAATGATCATTTACCCCTAATTGAATTTGTGTACAATCACAATTATCATGCTAGGATTAAAATGGCTCCATATGAGGCTTTGTATGGACGGAGATGTAGATCTCCTATCGGATGGTTCGAGGTAGGCGAATCAGAGTTATTTGGACCTAACTTAGTACATCAAGCCATATAGAAGGTGAAGCTTATCCAAGAACAATTGTTAACCGCCCAGAGTCGTATTCAGATGTGCGACGGCGAGACTTAGAATTTCAAGTGGATGATTGGTTCTTCTTGAAGATTTCGCTTATGAAGGGGGTAATGCGATTCGGAAAGAAGGGAAAGCTCAGTCCAAGGTGTATTGGGCCATATCGCATAATTCGACAAATCGATAAAGTAGCATACAAATTGGACTTGCCTTTGGAGTTGGAGTTTGTTCATCCGGTTTTCTATGTTTTTAGGTTGAGAGCATGTATTGGAGATCCTTCCCAAATTGAACCGATTGATGATGTGAAGATTACAGAGGATCTATCATATGAAGAGGTTCCTATTTCTATCTTAGGTCGATAAGTCTGCAAGTGGAGGACTAAAGAAGTAGCCTCCGCAAAAGTTCTTCGGCAGAATAAGAACATAGAAGAAATAACATGGGAGGCGGAAGAGGAGATGATGCACAAATATCCATGCTTATTCCAGACCAACGCCGAGGTTCTGAGAGAAACATAAGGTGAGTTCTAATTCCTAATATTATAATTAATGCTTAAAGACCGTGCGAGGTCTGATGTAATGATATATGTTACATTATATGGCCCGTGAAAAATAGTTGTATTTTCTGACTACGTGAAGGGAATTAGATATGTCACCCCAACATTCGAGGATGAATGTTTTTAAGGGGGAAATGATTTAACACCCCGTACTTTCGGGCGATACTTTCGAGTGATGGTTAGAACAATTAGGCATATACAAATAGACCTAAGGCCTGAAGAAATTTAGTTAGTGAGGTATTCACATCAAGAGCTTAGTATATAAAAGGATGCGGTCCTAAAATAATTTAGGACTTAATAAGTATGACGATGGAGATTAATAATAATAGTTGTATGTTCCCAAAGATGTCATGGATTAGTGCTATATCACACAATTATGACATTGAACATATGAATGTTTTATAAGTTATTAAGGTTTAAGTGAATTGGGATCAAGAAATTAATTATGTGGGTAATTGATTAAATGTTGGAGTAAAGTGGGAGAGTAAGGAATCAATTATGGTGCTAATTATGATTAATTGGATACATGACTTTGGTGGGCATATACGTGGAAACCTACCCAAAAAGCTATAAATGACTAATCAATATTAAATGGTGTGTTGGCAACTTGTGGTATAATGAGCTTTATAGAGATTTTATTATGGGGGGACCTACAGCAACATTAACAACATATATAAGATTTCGTTTTGTGGAACAAGAAGTTTCATAATGAAACTTGTGCTGAAACTCTTCTGTATGTTTCATAAGGAAACATGTACTGCAACGTTTAGCTAGTGGGAGATATATATATATATATATATATATATATATATTCCTTCTTTTTCTCTTAAATTAGGAAAAGACCCCCTTTAGAAAAGTGTGAGTAGCAATATATGGAGTGGACGTATCCGTTGCACTAAAGCAAAATGCAAAGAATGGCATAGAGGTTATGCCCACGTCGGTTTAGATGATAGCAAATTCTAGCTTTCTTCATAGTGAAGCTAAGGTTGAAGCGCTAAATGAGCTGTGTAAGTTGTGTTATTAGGAGACTCGATAGAGGTATGTTAAGGCAAATTATTTCCTTCTTTTGCCATGTTCTATGTACGAAATATAATCGTAATATTGTTCTATAAATGATTCTACTCTTAGCAGTTAAGGAATGTTCATGTTATTGATTTCTATGTTTAAAACATGTCTAAATATGTCCCTAAATTCTTATTGATGTATACATGAAAGATGTTAATATTTCCAATGTTAGCCGAAGGTACAAGGATATTATGTCATCCAATAAGTTCAGAATGTTTATTGTCACTCATGCATTTGCATTGTATTTATGTATTACCCTGGACCCACATGTGTTATATACATTACTATATGGTATGAATTATATATATATAGGGGATGAGGGAAAGGGAATGGTGTTATATACGCAACACCACCTGCAGCTGGTACAGACTATCACAAAAAGGAAGATGCCCAATGAGGCTAATATGATAATGATTATGCCCACAGAGGCCGATATGATTTGATGCCCACAGAGGTTGTTATGGGAAGGAAGATGCCCTTGTGTGGCCAATATACATATATACAACATTTGCATTGTGCATAATATTTAGGCATATTAAGGCCCTCAGAGGCAATTTATTACTGGTCGGTTGTTTCTATCAGCTGTTACTGTCGGCTGTTTCTGTTTTAGTTTATTGTTATATCCCTGTTATGCTATTATTCATGCCTGACATATTCGGTACATCAGTCGTACTGACATCCCTTTTGTTTGGGGATGCTGCATTTCATGCCCGCAGGTTCATGTAGGCAGGGCGACGGTCCATGTTAGTAGGTTGCTGGCTCAGCAGCTATTGGAGCACTCCTCTTGTTTTGGAGTGTCGGTCTAATCTCGATACGGTATATTTTTATATGTACATATGGGTATGGCGGGCCCTGTCCTGACCTTATGATGTAACATACTCTTTTAGAGGGTTGTGGACGGTGTCCTGTGTGTAGCAGTCAAATATGACCTTGTCGGCCTCAGTTTATATATATGTATGGGTTGAGTCCTACCGTTTGTAAGATCTTAATCGGCTTTCTTCTAGTCTATGAGTTATTTGTGTCGGCAGGGTATCGGGTGAAGGCCCTTATGGCCCGTGTTTAATTATGATTAGATGTTGATGGTACGATTAGTGGTACTCAGTGGGTTAAGTCCGTGTACCCGTCATGGCTCTCCAGTTTGGTTCGTGACAAACTTGGTATCAGAGCAGGTCTGTCTTAGGGTCTACAAGTCATGTCTAGTAGAGTCTTGTTTATGGGTGTATTGTGTACCACACTTATATAGATAGGAGGCTACATGACATTTAGGGATGGTTTCCATTCTTTCATATCATAGATCGTGCAATAGAGCTGAGTCTTAAAAATTCGAGTTTAACTCGTGCCTTATACAATTTTAGTAATGACGGTCACCAAAAAGACTTCAGTTACTTCATATTCGTAGCCGGTAAATGAACGATTTCTACCAAGACGATTGATACGGCAGAAGGGCAGTATTATGTAAAAAATTTCAAGATTATGAGAAGTTGTTTCACTCATATACGAAAGAGATAATGCAAGCCTGGAAAACGGAATGTTTGCTTTGGGATACAAAAACAAAAAGGGAGTATAGTAAAGGAAGTACTAAGCACCTGAACGCAGAAGATTGTAAGGATTCTCTCTGTAAACCTTATCGTGTTTATTATTGCAGTAATGCCTTCTTCCAATAGGGCTATGATTAGCAGGGAGATTGAGGTTGGATTGAGTGTAAATGTAAGTAGTATGCTCTCTTTTGGGAAAGATCCGTCAGAGGATATAAGTAAGTCACTTTCCCAGGTATCGACAAAACTAGTAGTACAAGAGGAGTTGAGGGATGCTCATGTACCATCAGTCCTACCACCGGCTTCGTATGATTAGGATATAAGGAAACCGGTGCAGGTATTGAATCAGTTGGTTACCTCTCAGGAACGATTTCATCCTAGAGCATCTGATAGAGATAGGCCTTTGAGAGGTCAAGGAGCTTATACCCTAAGGAATTTATTAGCTAGGGATCGCCGATATATAAAGGGTTCAAAGATGCCAATATCTCAGGGTCAAAGTTGTAAAGGTCGAGTGAGACCGTCCCGACCATCTTGTAGTCAGTATGGTCGAGCGTATGTCGTATTATGCCATAAGGGTACAGGGGGTTGGTTTAGTGTGGAAACCATGATCACAACATTTTGGAGTGTCCAAGTTGATGCGTAAAGGTAAGGATAAGATGATTATGAGTTGTACAGCTGAAAGTACAAGACATCATTGGAATGTTTAGTAAGTTATGAAAATCTACACATTTTGCAGTGACTCGTGTTGATTAGAATGAGGGAATAGGTTATGTACGTGCGACCTAAATTGTAATGCTTTACCTAGGATAGATGGGGAACTGTCCAAGGGTATCATTAACGAGAATGGATTGCCATAATCAAATAGGCTGAAGAGTGACCATCAGTAAATTTAAGAGGATTACGTAAAGTGACGTACTCAGAATAGTGATCCCAAGTCATATATAAGGATCGAGTTATCCATGGTAATTAAAGGGGACATAAGCCTGTCGTTCGTGCTTAGAGAGCCATACAACGTATTATTGAGAATTACATGTATCAATATTAGTAAGCTAAGGTATTCTATAGGTATTGGACTGGTAAGGTCTTCGGTTTCATTGTGCAGCATATTACAATTCTAAATAACCTTTGGATAACAATAGCTCGTTGGGGGCAATTGAGGACGAGAACTATGGGAAAATCAAAGAATGGTTGTAATAAATATGAAAACATTTAATAAGTATGAATGGAATGGTATGATCAAGTATCAAGGCAGAGATATTTTTCGTTTAATGACGAGTAGAAGGAAGGATTACGACAAGAAGGATAAAGGTGAATGAGATTTTAGTTATGCAGGTGTCCCAAATGTATGATTACTCTAGAACAACGTTAGGACCAATGGTAGAGGAAGGACAGAAAGAACTCTTCGGTCAAATGTGACGAACCCCTGATGTTCAGGAAGATAATATGAGAAATACTTTGAGATAAGGGATGTCCCCAAAGAAACTTGAAATGGAAATGTAAAGGTAAGATGAATAAGTACTTGGTCAATAAGATATCTAATAATGATATGACAAGAAAGCTTGATAAGTCATTGGATCTGGAAATACCGTGAATAGAATCTAAACATACAAAGCATCGGTTCCGTAACATATGCAGTCATACCTCTCAGGAAGTATGTAAACGGAAGTAACAGTGAGTAAAGTTCGAGATTAGCACCTAAACAGGTGAGAAAGCGCCAATGACGCTTAGGGATACAAGGTAGACATTAAAGATATATGTGAAGAGATAATGACACTATAATTAAGATAAAATGTCAGGCAAATACAGATGACTATGAGTATTTTTGAACTAACCAAAGGTTCTACGAGATAGACAAAGTAATGGGTTACAACTTAAGAGATCAAGGAAATATTTTTCCAAAGGGCCATTGATAGAAAATCTTAGCCATGAGGTGAGTGAAGGAATTCAAATCTAAGTATAGTGACCAGGCTTGGATATAGTAGGCCAATGTCATGTAATGCAAATTCTTTAGAATATTCCACGTATTGAATGAGGGAATAAGTTAACCACTAATCCTTTAAAGGGTAATAACGCCAAGGATTGGAATCAGGAGCAATGTTGGAGATTACGTATGTATACCAGAATATTTTAGAATTAAGAAGAGCACGAAAAGTAACAAAATGAGTGAACAAGTGTCAAAAGAAGTAAGTAAATGAAGTTGCTTATAATTACGAGTAGTGAGAAAGTACATATTCCTTTCAGACCATGAATGAGAGTTAACTGCGATGATACGCACACTTCAGATTTGATGACATTGTCCATAAAGTGTTCTTGATTGAGATACTACAAATATAAGAGTTTACAGTACACTAGTTAACAAACAAAGCTAAGTTGAGAATAGAATCATTCACCCACAAGCGGCTGACCAATGTGAGGACGAGGGAGAGACGTTGACTTGAGGGAATACATCAGTTAGCGAAGTCGGATTCCAATTGAATGATTCAGATAGTGATAGACCTATGACTCAGAATACAACAGTGTTATCCCTCATACTGGAAGAAAAGGAACGTCATGGTAAAGATCCCATTTTTTTTTTTAAAAAGCGGGAAAGATATTTAACAAAAGAGAACCGCAACTTTCGAGTATAACGGGAAAGGGACCCCAGGTGGAAGGTCTATTTGTGTATTCCTAATGTAGCAGGATTTCGAGACAAGATTATGACAGAGGCTCATTACTCACGACATTCCATTTATCCTGGAGTTACTAAGATGTGTCATGATCGCAAAGGTATGTATTGGTGGAACGACATGAAGAGAAACATTGCGGAGTTTGTAGTACAGTGTCTTAATTGTCAGCAGGTAAAAAAAAATAGAACACCTAAAGCACGGCAGATTGACTCAGAACATCGAGATCCCGATGTGGAAATGGAAAATGATTAATATGGATTTCATTACGGGTTTACCTCACCTTATCATAAGTCTGATTCTATTTTCGTGATTGTTGATAGAATGACCAAATTATCTCAATTCATGACGTTCAAAACTACCTACACAGCCGAAGACTACGCAAAGTTATACGTTAAGGAGGTTTATACCTATTTCTATTATATCTGACTGAGGTGCGCAGTTCACAGCTAATTTTTGGAGATCATTTGAAAAGATTTGGGCACTCAAGTTAATCTTAGCACAACCTTCCACCATCAAACAGACGGGCAAGACTTGCGTACGATTCAATCGCTCGAGGACATGCTACGAGCTTGTGTATTGGAATTTAAAAGGAAGTTGGAACGATCATTTACCCCAAATTGAATTTGTGTACAACAACAATTATCATGCTAATATTAAAATGGCTCTGTATGAGGCTTTGTATGGACGGAGATGTAAATCTCCTATCGGATGGTTCGGGGTAGGCGAATCAGAGTTATTTGGGCCTGACTTAGTACATCAAGCCATAGAGAAGGTGAAGCTTATCCAAGAACAACTGTTAACCGCTCAGAGTTGTCAGAAGTCATATTCAGATGTGCGACAGCGAGACTTAGAATTTCAAGTGGATGATTGGGTCTTCTTGAAGATTTCGCCTATGAAGGGGGTAATGTGATTCGGAAAGAATGGAAAGCTCAGTCCAAGGTGTATTGGGCCATATCGTATAATTCGACGAATCGGTAAAGTAGCATACAAATTGGACTTGCCTTTGGAGTTGGAGTTTTTTCATCCGATTTTCCATGTTTTTAGGTTGAGAACATGTATTGGAGATCCTTCTCGAATTGCACCGATTGATGATGTGAAGAATACAGAGGATCTATCATATGAAGAGGTTCCTATTGCTATCTTAGGTCGACAAGTCCGCAAGTGGAGGACTAAAGAAGTAGCCTCCGTAAACGTTCTTTGGCAGAATAAGAACATAGAAGAAATGACATGGGAGGCGGAAGAGGAGATGATGCACAAATATCCATGCCTATTCCAGACCAACGCCGAGGTTCTGAGAGAAACATAAGGTGAGTTCTAATTCCTAATATTATAATTAATGCTTAAGGACCATGCGAGGTCTGATGTATTTATATATGTTACATTATATGGCCCGTGAAAAATAGTTGTATTTTCTTACTACATGAAGGGAATTAGATACGTCATCCCAACATTCGAGGATGAATGTTTCTAAGGGGGAAATGATGTAACACCCCGTACTTTCGGGCGATACTATCGAGTGATGGTTGGAACAATTAGGCATATACAAATAGACCTGGGGCCTGATGAAATTTAGTTAGTGAGGTATTCACATCAAGAGCTTAGTATATAAAAAGATGTGGTCCCATAATAATTTAGGACTTAATAAGTATGACGATGGGATTAATAATAATAGTTGTATGTTCCCAAAGATGTCATGGATTAGTGCTATATCACACAATTATGACATTGAACATATGAATGTTTTTTAAGTTATTAAGATTTAAGTGAATTGGGATCAAGAAATTAATTATGTGGGTAATTGATTCAATGTTGGAGTAAAGTGGGAGAGTAAGGAATCAATTATGGTGCTAATTATGATTAATTGGATACGTGACTTTGGTGGGCATATACGTGGAAACCTACAGAAAAAGCTATAAATGACTAATCAATATTAAATGGTATGTTGGCAACTTGTGGTATAATGAGCTTTATAGAGATTTTACTATGGGGGGACCTACAGCAAATTAACAACATATATAAGATTTCATTTTGTGGAACAAGAAGTTTCATAATGAAACTTGTGCTGAAACTCTTCTGTATGTTTCATAAGGAAACATGTACTGCAACATTTAGCTAGTGGGATATATATATATATATATATATATATATATATATATTTTCCTTCTTCTTCTCTTAAATTAGGAAAAGACCCCCTTTAGAACAATATGAGCAGCAATGTGTGGAGTGGAGATATCCGCTTTCACTATAGCAAAACGCGAACTGTAGATTTCTTTGAAGTGAAGCTAAGGTTGAAGCGCTAAATGAGCTGTGTAAGTTGCGTTATTAGGAAACTCGATAGAGGTATGTTAAGGAAAATTATTACCTTCTTTTGGCATATTCTATGTACGAAACGTAACCGTAATATTATTTCATAAATGATTCTACTCTTAGCAGTTAAGGAATGTTCATGTTATTGATTTTTATGTTTAAAACATGTCTAAATATGTCCCTAAATTCTTATTGATGTATACAAGAAAGATGTTAATATTTCCAATGTCATCCGATAAGTTCAGAATGTTTTATTGTCACTCATGCATTTGCATTATATTCAAGTATTATCCTGGACCCACATTTGTTATATACACTACTATATGATGTGAATTTTATATATATAGGGGATGAGGAAAATGGAATGGCGTTATATACGCAACACGACCTGCAGCTTGTACAGACTATCACAAAAAGAAAGATGCCCAATGAGGTCAATATGATAATGATTATGCTCACGGAGGTCTATATGATATGATGCCCACAGAGGCTGTTATGGGAAGAAAGATACCCTTGTGTGGCCAATATATATGTATACCGCATTTGCATTGTGCATAACATAGGCATATTAGGGCCCTTAGAGGTAATTTATTACTGGTCGGCTGTTTCTGTTTCAGTGTATTGTTATATCCCTGTTATGCTATTGTTCATGCCTGACATATTCGGTACATCAGTCGTACTGACGTCCCTTTTGTTTGGAGACGCTATGTTTCATGCCCGTCGGTTCACGTAGGCAGGGCAGCGGTCCACGTTAGTAGGTTGCTGACTCAACGGATATTGGAGCACTCCCCTTATTTCAGAGTGTCGGTCTAATCTCGGTACGGTATATTTTTGTATGT
The DNA here is from genome assembly GCA_029783415.1 of Anisodus acutangulus. Classification (NCBI taxonomy): domain Eukaryota; kingdom Viridiplantae; phylum Streptophyta; class Magnoliopsida; order Solanales; family Solanaceae; genus Anisodus; species Anisodus acutangulus. The sequence goes on from CM056503.1 coordinate 22,053,862, forward strand.
ACATATGGGTATGGTGGGGCTGTGACCCGACCTTATGATGTAGTGTACTCTTTTCGAGGCTTGTAGATGGTGTCCTGTGTGTAGCAGTCAAATATGGCCTTGTCGGCCTCAGTTTGTATATACGTATGGGTTGAGTTCTTCCATTTGTAAGATATTACGTGGCTTTCTTCTAGTCTATGAGTTATTTATGTTGGTAGGGTACCGGGTGACGACCCTTATGGCCCATGTTTAATTATGAATAGATGTTGACAGTACGATTAGTGGTACTCGGCGGGTGAGGTCCGAGTGCACGACATGAGTCTCCGGTTTGGGTCGTGACACATATGTGATAAGTATCCATGGGACGCACATCACACCAAACCTCCTCTTGATACTCACAGTGTAAAATGAATACCTTCACTCTCCTATTAACCCAATACCCTCCCTCATCATAATAAGGATTACATCTCATCACACAAGGTATCCTCAACTATTTAACCGCTTGAGGAGTGATGAAATTGGTGTAACAATTATAATCTAGCACATGAGAGAATCCCGCACAACCACTAACATTCACCAACATTGAATGAAATCTCTTGTTAGGCTCAATTCTCATCTTGACCTTGAATTGAACTCTACTCACAACACTTTGAGTAGTTTTTTATGAAAGCGATCTCATTCCCTCTAGATAAGATTGCTTTATGGCACCACTTGAAGAGGGGCAAGTAAAATCACCACCGACATACATAATATGACTATAGGTAGGCTTCTCATGACCTTGAGGTTCACTTTCATCAACTTGATACTTCACAATCTTCATACTCAAGGTTGAAACCTTCATTAATATGTTCCTCACAAGAAGGGTAAATGTTGTATGTAGAAGTACCTTCAAGGTTAAGATGGTTATCATAAGGCTCTTCCGAATCACTAGCCTCCACATAGGATCCATGAGTACTTCGTGCCTCATGTTCTTTATTGTAATGACCATATTCATATTCACAACCATAATTTGAAGCACTACCTTGTTCATCGTAGCCATAGTTCTCATCATTACAACCATCAAAGCCGTCATCACCATGAATCGTAATCCATGAAGAAGTACCTATTTAGAGACACTTAATAAAAAAAGCAAACAAGTTAAGTTGGTGAAAATAAATCTCACATTCACTCTATGTGCGCACCTTGATTGTCTCACAAATTGTTGCGGGCAATGATTGTATGCTTGTTAATCCGGTTGAGTCACAAGGTATTTAGTTTCTACTCTTTCTTAGGAATGAATTCTTGTTCAACTTTGAAGAACGGGCGACTCAATTCAAACTAGGGATGTCTAGTGGGACGGGTCGGCCCGGCCTAGCCCGCCCCGATCCCCCATAAATAAACAATTATCGGTATCGGAGTTCGAACTAGGGACGGGGCCTGGGATTGTCCCGCCCGTCCCTATACCGCCCCGACCCGCCCCATCCTGACCCTACCCCGTCCCAATCCCCCCCGCTCCCACTTACTATTTTTGCCCCCCTCCACCCATAGACCCTCCCTCCCTCCTTAATATTTATTTTAACCCTTAAGTTAGTATATCTATAAATACCTTATTTTCTCTTCACTTTTCCCATAAATTTTCTTACCATCTCAGAAGCTAAATTGTAAATAGTGAACTTGTCAATTCGTTTGAGTTAAATTATTGACTCGTATTGCTATCATTTATATAATGTAGATAATTCTTCGTAGAGCTTACAGTACTTAGGAAACTTGAATAGCGTGTAAGAATTGTTTAAAGAACACCATGCAATAATCATATTTTGAACAAATAAAGTAGCAACATGAGATGTGTTATGAATGCTAATTTATGAAGCCTTATTGACATTTAATAGTACATGTGTCTTTGAGTGGCTAGATTGAAGTAAATCTATGAATCTTTTATGGAAGTCGAATGCGGCATGAACCTAAATTGACACATGAAATTGTCAAAACTTTATCAAAAAGTCATTTTTAGCCCAAAATCACAAAGTTGGACTGATATGTAGACCAAATTGACACATGAAATTTTTTGTCAAAATTTTCTCAAAACGTCAATTGTTTTTCAAGGTATGATATGTTGTCAAAAAAAATTTAAAAAGTTATTAGGTATTAAAAAATATAAAATTATAAAAGAACAAATAAGCAAATTAAAACTTTGTAAGAATTGAGTAGGTTGGATTATGACCCACTTTTTAGTCCATTTCATTCTAAGCTTTTTCAGCCCAAGTAACTTATAGGCGGGTTAATAACACACTCAATTATTAACTCAATTCATTTTAATCCACCCAAATTCAACCCAACTCGGCCTTTGACACCCCTGCTCACACGCATAACTAAAATTTATTTCGTCTTGTTTGTTCCTCTTTGAAGTGCTACGATTAATATCATGGTTGATCTACTATTTGCTTTTTCTTTGATTAATAATGATCTTCAAACATATTAATTTAATAATAATTGATCTCTAAAAGAGACAAGAATTAAATGTGAAGTATATTACTTGTAAAGGTTGAGCTATGATTTTAATCTTATGGGTACTGGATCATAAGGCGGCCTCAAGTATTAGCAATAGAGTTCTAAATTTATTTTTCTAAATATTTAGTGGTATTTTACACAATTACAATGTTTAAACTAAAGCTGCTGATTTTACGCCACCCACATGTTATATACTAACCTCTGCCCTAATTATCCTGTGATGCTAAAGACTTGAATTGTTTACCCACATATATAGTTTAATTAAATAATAATATTTTTTTTGTTCCAATTTATGTGATATTGTTCGAATTTCAAGAGATAAATGGGTTTTAATTTTTATTACGATATTTTCATACAACAACAACAACAACAACAACAACAACAACAACATACATAGTGAAATTCCACAATGTGGGGTATGGGGAGGGTAGAATGCACACATACCTACCAAGGGGTAGGTAGAGCGGTTGTTTTCGGGATATTTTCATATATCGTTTAAATTATTTTGCATTTTTAATTTTTGTGACTTGTAGTAAATTTTTGCGTAATAACCAACAACATACCCAGTGAAATCTCACAACGTGGGGTCTGGGAGGGTAGAGTGTACGGAGATCTTACCTCTACCTTGATAGGTAGAGCGGTTGTTTTTGAAAGACCCTCGGATCTAGACACATCATAAACACAAGCAAAGCAAGAGTAACGGTCAGACCCGGACAAGAAATTTAAAGCAGTATGACAATTTTGCTTAATAACCAAATATGTAAATTTTATTTTTATAATTTTTTTGTGACTTATAAAATCTTTACCCAATAACCAAATATGTAAATTTTATTTCAAAAATTTAAATATCATATATTAAAATTTAATGTCAACATTAAGAAGTCTATGCAATATTAATTGATTAGGGTAGAGGGAGTTTATTTTAATGAACTGAGTTATTCCTATAAGAACCGTGTAAGAAGAGTGGTGGAAGGAAAATATTCCTAGTTTCCTTAAATTCTTTCCGATTCGCAAAGGGGAAAGAAAAATAGTAGTACTAATTAGTAGAGTTTCTAAAACAGTAGCGTCAAATTTCTTACATATAATTATTGCAAGTACTCAGAAAACATACGTTTCTTGCCGTTTTGAGAGGAGTTATTGACTTTGCTTCCGACAAGCCAGGTAACTTTTTTTTTTCTTTTTCACGTTCATAATTTTAAATGTTATGTTGTTGTCAAAGAACTAAATCACTAATTATACACCAGATAACTTTTTTTCTTTTTAAATTTTAGCTTTCATGTTGTTAATTTGAATGTTTATTTCGTTCAAATCTGGTTAAACAGATTATATTGAGATTAAATTACTTTTTGGTTGATGTTCTTAAATATATAAGCTGTTGAAACATAACATATTAATTTCTTTTGTTTCATTTTTCTTCTTTTGGTAAAATTAATAATTCATGTTCTTGAAGTTTTGAAATACAGTAGACGTTGTTGAAGTTCTTGAATTTTGTATGAACATCTCTAAGTACTATCATCAATACGAGAAAATTCAATGTTACCCCAAAAATTAGAGGTCAAATCTAAACATTCAACATAATCATGATAATAAATTGCAAATTCTATTCTCTAGCTTTCTTTTTCTCTTCACCTTTTCTTTTGTTCTTGTTTTTCTTCCCGTTAGGAAACTTTGCCTACTTTAATTAAAGAGGAACAAATATTGTTTTAGTTTTTTGTTTCTTCAATTTAATTATATGTATAATTTCTTAAACAGGCAAAATGGGAAGATCAAAAATCAACAAGGAACTTATTCAAGATCACAAAAATAGGAAGTCAACTTTCTTGAAACGGAAGGCTGGATTAATTAAGAAAATCTCAGAACTATCAATACTTTGTGACATCAAAGCATGCATGATAATATATGAAGGAAATAATAATCAAGTTACTATTTCTCAACATGATGAAATCTGGCCAAATGATCCAAACCAAGTTCAAGAACTAATAAATCTCTACAAAAACCAACCACTCGAAGGCCAGAGAAAAAGGGATAAGAACTTGTCAAGCTTCTTTGAAAATCAAAAGAAAAATGAGGAGATCAAAGCAGAAAGGTATCCCACTTGGGATTCAAGATTCGACCATTTATCTATAGAAGAATTACGAAATCTTACTGGAGTTCTTGAGAGAAAAATGGAGAATGCAAAAGAAAAAGCCGAGTTCTTGAAGGGCACGAACAATGTTCAAGATTCGATTGGAAGTTCTCTTTCTCTTGATCAAGAAATATGGGATTACCCTGAGCTCATGAACAACAATTCGATCAACCAAAATACTCCGTGGCCTATTTCTTATGTTAATCCTTTTATCGATAATAATAACAACTTCTTTCAAGAATTCCCAGGTGATTTTCGAGTGATTCCAAGTGGTATGAATTCAATGGGCGCGGGGATGGATACTGGACTTCTTCCTATCGATGATTATCAATTTCGCAATAAAGATTCTATGAAGATTGAGGCAGAAAATTGGTTGGCGAATAATGGAATTGGTTCAAGTTCAACAATGCAGCCTATGGAATACCCTTTCATGTACAATGGCTCTACTCATATGCCTTATGGATTCCAGTAGATTTTGTTTTATTTAGATCATGACATTTTGCATGTAATTAATTAGTATGTGCTGTAGTTCCTCCTTTGTTTGTTTTAGAAGTAGCTGGAGCGAACAAATTAGGAACTTCTTTTTTGTTAGATTAATGTGCCTTGTAATATTAACTTTTGTGCTTAATTCTAGTTGCACTCTCTTTTGTAATGATTCCTATTAGTTAATATATATATATATATATAATAATTCTATTTTAACCTTGGTGCAACATAGTAGTTCTAAATATCCGAACTTGACATCTTATTTCTTTTAGTGTAATGTTAGGAATGGCGCAAGAAATTTCAAGAGTTCGATTATTTTGAGCACCTTTGTTACACTACATATAAGTATTTTTCATATTTACTAAAAAATAGCAATATTGTCCTTGTGCCTAGGGTCTACCAGAGATAGCCTCTCTTCCTCTTAAAATATAGGTAAGGTCTGCGTACACTCTATCTTCCCAAACTTCACATCATGAGATTTTATTGGGTATGTTATTATTGTTGTTATATTAAATATAGCAATAGTTTACCAAACGTAGCAGATTAGGAAAAACGTGGACCGTAAATTTGAGCATAAAAATGACCTTTCTAACAGAAAATAAATATTCTTTGATTTTAGGCTTCAATTCTAGTAAAACTAGTCACTCCTAATGATACAATAAAAGATAGAAGAAACAAAGAAATAACAAGGAATTTAATAAATAAGAGGATAAAGGGATAAATAGGTAGACAAAGTTCACAATGGAAATAAATGTTGGAAATTAACCTTTGGCGGGAGTTGCGACCGACCAACTTTAACGGCTTAAACACTAGTGTTACGTATGTTGGAGAATCCGGTTCTTCACACATGCATGATCTACTAAGTACGTAGATAACCGTAGGGCCAAGAATCGTCAAATTTCATTGAGAAATGAAAGACATATTGGTTCACGAAGTGAGGTGTTTGAAGCATGGAACAATGTCGTATTGTGTTCAATTCTCCCTCATCGGTAGAGGAAGAAAGAATTGTTGTGTATATAAGACTCGAAATTGGTTTGGGGTTTGGGACCCCAAGGGGTATCCCATGTGTTTAAAGGAGAGAGGACCTAGATGTGCTATTATCTTTTTGGGCCAGAAAACTTTGCCAGAAGTACAGTTTGATCCCAAAAGTTTCAGATGGACAGGTTGGACCAGGATTTTTTCAGGTGTACAGTTTGAAGTTATGTACAGTTTGGTCCCTGAAGTTTCCAGAAAGTCAGAATTTGGACGGTCAAAGCAGAAATGCCACATCACTCAATTCAGCCATTTATTTTGGCTGAATTACTCCTCCTATAATGGCCAATCCGTTGGTCTTTCACCATTTATGTTGGTGACTTTACTACCTCCATAATGACCATTATTTGGCTGTTATGGAGGCAGTTTTTCAGTCCCTCCCTCACCTATATAAACACCCCCTTACACCATTGTTGAGGACAAACACTAAGACTTGATATACACGAAAATACACAAAGCAGAAAACTCTTCTTCCTACAACTTCCAAACATCATTTCGTTACTCAATATTCTTCACAGTAGCACTTGAGTTTCCTTTGCTCAAGTGTTCCATTGCTGTTTTATCTTGGGAGACAAATTGTCCAGGACGTATAAATGATACATACGGGGAAATATTGTCTTAAGGACAGAGTGCCACACTCGACTCAGCAAAAACAATTTTCCAGTTTTTCTTGTTCAACAATTGTAATTTCAGATTTCTAGTTGAATTATTGAATCTTTGTTTATCCTTTCAAATACTTGTAATAGTTATATACTTCATGTACTGCTTTATAAAGTACAAGAGTAAAATCTCCCAACAATAAAGTTCTCAAGTAACCAACCCTCTCAACAAGCATTCAATCAATGGCTTTCACATGCCCTCAACACTCACGCTCCAATGGAGTCTCACAATTTTAATATTTAATATCATAAAAATCTACCTAATGATATAAACTGAAGTAGTATTTATACTAACTAGAATAGGAAGACTACTCTAGCTATTATAATAATACCCTTCATAAAGTAAGAGCCTTGTTTGGTAGTTTTCTCAAGAGACGGAAGGCTTGCATTTATAAAATGATCCTCTTTTGGCATAAGTAACCACTTTGCACAAATATCTTCCCAAGCTATCTTCCATATCTTGAATGTGATGATCTTGAAGCCTCCATCCAAGATATTTTCCATGTCTTGAAGGTCGTCCTATGTTGACATCCCATGATCTTCAAAGACTCAATCTTCATGATAATGCTTCGTGAATTGTGATTCCATGCCCCCTCCAAGCATAAAAACTAACGATGAAAAGTCCATGAACTTCCTAGTTCGGCTTTGTGTGCAAGTTCTTGATGGAGCTTGGCTTGTATCATTTTCCCCTCTTAAAAAGGATTCGTCCTCGAATCTAAATCTTGCAAAATCCTAGGGAAGATAAGCAACAACAAGGTCCTCAAATGATGAGGGTTAGTGTTAGGGTAGCCTACTCTACTAACATGCCAATTATGCACACACTTGTGATCTAACCAAGTATCAACTATTATTATGAAGAACAAGCTCTCACATAAAACACTAAGAACTTGGCTATCCCAAAAACATAAAACGAGGATATCATAGAGGAACCAATGGTTTCAAAATACCAAGTAGGCAATATCACAATGGTGCTAATAGACATGACACATAAATGATCCTCAATTTCAAAGTGATACCACTCAAAGGTAGTATTATGATCAAGTCACAGAAATTTAAAACACCACTGGGGTCAAAAGGGAAGAATATCCACACATCTTGGCCAAGAAAGCCACTATCTACCCCATTAGATCACTTCTCAACATAAGATGCACCCCAACATAAGCATGAGTGTCATCATATGCAAATAGATAATAAAGAAAGGTGTCACACAAAAAACCTTCATCTATGGTGTCCTCACATGTAGCTTCACTATTAAAAATTAAGTACAAGATCAAGCATGCTACTAAAATTTGGAACACACAAGGAAGAGTTAACAATTTGCAAATAAGTATCACCTTCCTTTTCCAAACACTTCTTCCCCAGAAGTGTATTATCATTTCTCAAGGGAAGTTCTCCGTCATAGGTAAGAGTGCCATCATTCCATAGTAGGTTTTCAAATACAATGTAGTCCCCAAAAATAGCTACAATTTACAATACATTCCACTAGGCACTTCACTTTCATTAGTCATGTTATTATCAAATAAGACATTATCATTAAAGAGAGACTAATCAATGAAAAATGATGAGTCAAAGCATGTAATTTCATTCTCAAAAAGACAAATGTCATCTTTCAAAGTAACTTCATTCACATGACTATCCACATGACACACATCACCATCACAATCGGGAGTATCATCACTTGACACAAAGATAAGACCAAGAGATTCATTTTCACATTTATCAAACAAGGGTGGGGTGTCGCACTCATTCAAATGATCAACTACAGCCACATCATCACTAATCGGAGGTTCATTAATCACATCACAATGTTCCTCGGCTAGTGGACTAATATTACACTCAAGTTTATCACATGATAATGTACTTTCATTCAAATCACAAGTGTCAACACTAGGTGGACACAAATCGACCTTGCAAGAAGAGTCAATTCGGTCATCAAAATGATCAACTAGTGTATGAGTACTTTCAATAATGACATTATCATCACATGGTAAAGAATCATAAAGCTCACACAAAGACAAGATATTGCTCACACTAACATCACTAACTTTCTCATTCAAAGAGTTTTAAGTGTTGAGTTTAGATATTTTACCTTGAAGTTCACATAAATCTTCTTTACCTTGGGCTTGAGAAGAAGTTCTCCCATGACTTTCATTAATATTGACCAAGCTCACACTAGCCGTATCCATCCGCTTAGTCATGGAGGCTATCAAGCTCGTCAACTCATCAAGGGTAGGATTCTTAGTATGGACATTTGTGCTCCCGTCTATCGACCTCGTACCTATACATGATTCTTGAAAAAGAGAAAAAAAGAGGTAAGAATGTTAGGTTGTTCTTTTGGAAACTCCCTCAATTCACTCCACACATCCTCTTTTTTTCACTCTTGAGTTGCCACTCTTCACTCCCTTACTCCTCTCAATCTTTTGTCTCTTATTTTCATCTTTAGAGAATATGGTCGGAAATATGAGTTTTCCTTCGTTGTCCACGACATACTTGCACTATTTTTGCGTATGTGGGATCCCATGTCATTGTAACCAAGGGTCTTCCAAATATATTGTAACACCCCGTACTCTCGGGCGATACTTTCGGACGATGGTTGGAACAGTTAGGCATATACAAGTAGACCTGGGGCCTGAAGAAATTTGGTTAGTGAGGTATTCACATCAAGAGCTTAGTATATAAAAGGATGAGGTCCCAAAATAATTTAGGACTTAAGAAGTATGACGATAGAGATTAATAATAATTGTTGTATGTTCCAAAGAGGTCATGGATTAGTGCTATATCACACGATTAGACATTGAGCATATGAACATTTTTATAAATTATTAAGATTTAAGTGAATTGGGATTAAGAAATTAATTGTGTGGGTAATTGATTAAATGTTGGAGTAAAGTGGGAGAGTAAGGAATCAATTATGGTTCTAATTATGATTAATTGGATAAGTGACTTTGGTGGGCATATACGTGGAAACCTACAGGAAAAGCTATAAATGACTAATCAATATTAAATGGTGTGTTGGCAACTTATGGTATAATGATCTTTATAGAGATTATATTATGGGGGACCTACAACACATTAACAACATATATAAGATTTCGTTTTGTGGAACAAGAAGTTTCATAATGAAACTTGTGCTGAAACTCTTCTCTATGTTTCATAAGGAAACATGTACTGCAACGTTTAGCTAGTGGGAGATATATATATATATATATATTTTCCTTCTTATTCTCTTAAATTAGGAAAAGACCCCATTTAGAACAGTGTGAGCACCAACGTGTGGAGTGGACATATTCGTTGCACTAAAGCAAAACGCAAAGAATGGCATAGAGGTTATGCCCACGTCGGTTTCATCAAGATGATAGCAAATTGTAGCTTTCTTCGTAGTGAATCTAAGGTTGAAGAGCTAAATGAGTTGTGTTATTAGAAGACTCGATAGAGGTATGTTAAGGCAAATTATTTCCTTCTTTTGGCATGTTCTATGTACGAAACATAACCGTAATATTGTTTCATAAATGATTCTACTCTTAGCAGTTAAGGAATGTTCATGTTATTGATTTCTATGTTTAAAACATGTCTAAATATGTCCCTAAATTCTTATTGATGTATACAAGAAAGATGTTAATATTTCCAATGTTAGCCGAAGGTACAAGGATATTATGTCATCCGATAAGTTCAGAATGTTTTATTGTCACTCATGCATTTGCATTATATTCATGTATTACCCTGGACCCACATGTGTTATATACACTACTATATGATATGAATTTTATATATTTAGGTGATGAGGAAAAAGGAATGGTATTTTATACGCAACACCACCTGCAGCTGGTACAGACTATCACAAAAAGAAAGATGCCCAATGAGGCCAATATGATAATGATTATGCGCACGGAGGTCGATATGATATGATGTCCACAGAGGCTGTTATGGGAAGGAAGATGCCCTTGTGTGGCCAATATATATGTATACCGCATTTGTAGTGTGCATAACATTTAGGCATATTAGGGCCCTTAAAGACAATTTATTACTGGTCGGCTGTTTCTGTCAGCTGTTACTGTCGGCTATTTCTGTTTTAGTTTATTGTTATATCCCTGTTATGCTATTCAGTCGTACTGACATCCCATTTGTTTGGGGATGCTGTATTTCATGCCCGCATGTTCATATAGGCAGGGCGACGGTCCATGTTAGTAGGTTGCTGGTTCAGCAGATATTGGAGCACTCCTCTTGTTTTGGAGTGTCGGTCTAATCTCAGAAAGTATATTTTTGTATGTACATATGGGTATGGCGGGGCCCTGTCCCGACCTTATGATGTAGCATACTCTTTTAGAGGGTTGTGGACGGTGTCCTGTGTGTAGCAGTCAAATATGTCCTTGTCGGCCTAAGTTTATATATATGTATGGGTTGAGTCCTGCCGTTTATAAGATATTACGCGGCTTTCTTCTAGTCTATGAGTTATTTGTCTCGGCAGGGTACCGGGTGACGGCCCTTATGGCCCGTGTTTAATTATAATTAGATGTTGATGGTACGATTAGTGGTACTCAGCGGGTTAAGTCCGAGTACCCGTCATGGCTCTCCAGTTTGGTTCGTGACAAACTTGGTAACAGAGCAGGTCTGTCTTAGGGTCTATAAGCCATGCCTAGTAGAGTCTTGTTTATGAGTTTATTGTATACCACACTTAGATAGACAGTAGATTACATGACATCTAGGGATGGTTTCCATTCTTTCATATCATAGATCGTGCAATAGAGCTGAGTCTTAAAAATTCGAGTTTAACTCGTGCCTTATACAATTTTAGTAATGACGGTCACCAAAAAGACTTCGGTTACTTTACATTCGTAGCCGGTAAATGAACAATTTCTACCAAGACGATTGATACGCCAGAAGGGCAGTATTATGTAAAAAAATTCAAGATTATGAGAAGTTGTTTCACTCATATACGGAAGAGATAATGCAAGCCTCGAAAGTGGAATGTTTGCTTTGGGATACAAAAACAAAAAGGGAGTAAAGTAAAGGAAGTACTAAGCACCTGAACGCAGAAGATTGTAAGGATTCTCTCTGTAAACCTTATCGTGTTTATTATTACAGTAATGCTTTCTTCCAATAGGGCTATGATTAGCAGGGAGATTGAGTGTAAATGCAAGTAGTATGCTCTCTTTTGGGACAGATCCGTCAAAGGATATGAGTAAGTTACTTTCCCAGGTATCGACGAATCTAGTAGCACAAGAGGAGTTGAGGGACGCTCATGTACCATCAGTCCTACCACCGACTCCGTATGATTAGGATATAAGGAGATCGGTGCAGGTATTGAATCAATTGGTTACCTCTCAGGAACGATTTCATCCTAGAGCATCTGATAGAGATAGGCCTTTGAGAGGTCAAAGAGCTTATACCCTAAGGAGTTTATTAGCTAGGGATCGCAGATATATAAAGGGTTCAAGATGCCAATATCTCAGGGTCAAAATTGTAAAGGTCGAGTGAGACCGTCCCGACCATCTTGTAGTCAGTATGGTCGAGCGTATGTCGTATTATGCCATAAGGGTACAGGGGGTTAGTTTAGTGTGGCAACCATGATCACAACATTTCGAAGCGTCCAAGTTGATGCGCAAGGGTAAGGATAAGATGATTATGAGTTGTACAGCTGAAAGTAGAAGACATCATTGGAATGTTTAGTAAGTTATGAAAATTTACACATTTTGCAGTGACTCGTGTTGATTAGAATGAGGGAATAGGTTATGTACGTGCGACCTAAATTGTAATGTTTTACCTAGGATAGATGGGGAACTGTCCAAGGGTATCATTAACGAGAATGGATTGCCACAATCAAATAGGCTGAAGAGTGACCATCAGTAAATTTAAGAGGATCACGTAAAGTGACGTACTTAGAATAGTGATACCAAGTCATATATAAGGATCGAGTTATCCATGGTAATGAAAGGGGACATAAGCCTCTCGTTCGTGCGTAGAGAGCCATACAACGTATATTGAGAATTACATGTATCAATATTAGTAAGCTAAGGTATGCTATAGGTATTGGACTGGTAAGTCTTCGGTTTCATTGTGCAGCATATTACAATTCTAAATAACCTTTGGATAATAATAGCGTGTTGGGGGCAATTGAGGACGAGAACTATGGAAAAATCAAAGAATGGTTGTAATAAATCTGAAAATAGTTAATAAGTATGAATGAAATGATATGATCAAGTATCAAGGCAGAGATATTTTTTGTTTAATGACGAGTAGAAGGAAGGATTACGACAAGAAGGATAAAGGTGAATGAGATTTTAGTTATGCAGGTGTCCCAAAGGTACGATTACTCTAGAACAGCATTAGGACTAATGGTAGAGGAAGGACAGAAAGAACTCTTCGGTCAAATATGACGAACCCCTGATGTTCAGGAAGATAATATGAGAAATACTCTGAGATAAAGGATGTCCCCAAAGAAACTTGAAATGGAAATGTAATGGGTAAATGAATAAGTCCTTGGTCGATAAGAGATCTAATAATGATATGACAAGAAAGCTTGACAAATCATTGGATCTGGTAACACCGTGGATAGAATCTAAACATACAAAGTATCAGTTCCATAACATATGCAGTCATACCTCTCAGGAAGTATGTAAACAGAACTAACAGTGAGTAAAGTTCGAGATTAACACCTAAACAGGTGAGAAGGGGCCAATGACTCTTAGGGATACAAGGTTGACATTAAAGATATATGTCAAGAGATAATGACACTATAATGAAGATAAAATGTCAGGCAAATACAGATGACAATGAGAATTTTTGAACTAACCAAAGGTTCTACGAGATAGATAAAGTAATGGGTTACAACTTAAGAGATCGATGAAATATTTTTCCAAAGGGCCATTGATAGAAAGTCTTAGCCATGAGGCGAGTGAAGGAATTCAAATCTAAGTATAGTGACCGGGCTTGGATATAGTAGGCCAATGTCATGTAATGCAAATTCTTCAGAATATTCCATGTATTGAATGAGGGAATAAGTTAACCACTAATCCTTTAAAGGGTAATAACGCCAAGGATTGGAATCAGGAGCAATGTTGGAGATTACGTATGTATACCAGAATATTTTAGAATTAAGAAGAGCACGAAAAAGTAACAAAATGAGTGAACAAGTTTCAAAAGAAGTAAGGAAACGAAGTTGCTTATAATTACGAGTAGTGAGAAAGTACAGATTCCTTTCAGACCATGAATGAGAGTTAACTGCGATGATACGCACACTTCAGATTTGATGACACTGTCCATAAAGTGTTCTTGATTGAGATACTACAAATATAAGAGTTTACAGTACACCAGTTAACAAACAAAGCTAAGTTAAGAATAAAATCATTCACCCACAAGCGGCTGACCAATGTGAGGACGAGGGAGAGACGTTGACTTGAGGGAATACATCAGTTAGCGATTTCGGATTCCAATCGAAGGATTCAGATAGTGATAGACCTATGACTCCGAATACAATAGTGTTATCCCTCATACTGGAAGAAAAGGAACGTCATGGTAAAGATCCCATTTTTTTGGGAAAAAAAAACCGGGAAAGATATTTAACAAAAGAGAACCGCAACTTTCGAGTATAACAATAAAGGAACCTCAGGTGGAAGGTCTATTTGTGTATTCCTAATGTAGCAGGATTTCGAGACAAGATTATGACAGAGGCTCATTACTCACGACATTCCATTTACCCTGGAGCTACTAAGATGTGTCATGATCTCAAAGGTATGTATTGGTGGAACGACATGAAGAGAAACATTGCGGAGTTTATAGTTCAGTGTATTAATTGTCAGCAGGTAAAAAAAAATTGAACACAAAAAGCTCGACGGATTGACTCAGAACATCGAGATCCCGATGTGGAAATGGAAAATGATTAATATGGATTTCATTACAGGTTTACCTCGCCTTATCATAAGTCTAATTCTATTTAGTTGATTGTTGATAGAATGACCAAATTAGCTCAATTCATGACGTTCAAAACTACCTACACAACCGAGGACTACGCAAAGTTATACGTTAAGGAGGTTTATACCTATTTCTATTATATCTGACTGAGGTACGCAGTTCACAGCTAATTTTTGGAGATCATTTTGAAAATATTTAGGAACTCAAGTTAATCTTAGCACAACCTTCCACCATCAAACAGACGGGCAGGCCGAGCGTACGATTCAATCGCTCGAGGACATGCTACAAGCTTGTGTATTGGAATTTAAAAGGAAGTTGGAACGATCATTTACCCCTCATTGAATTTGTGTACAATAACAATTATCATGCTAGCATTAAAATGGCTCCATGTGAGGCTTTGCACGGACGGAGATGTAGATCTCCAATAGGATGGTTCAAGGTAGGCGAATCAGAGTTATTTGGGCCTGACTTAGTACATCAAGCCATAGAGAAGGTGAAGCTTATCAAAGAACAACTATTAACTGCTCAGAGTAGTCAGAAGTCGTATTCAGATGTGCGACGGCGAGACTTAGAATTCCAAGTGGATGATTGGGTCTTCTTGAAGATTTTGCCTATGAAGGGGGTAATGCGATTCAGAAAGAAGGGAAAGCTCAGTCCAAGGTGTATTGGGCCATATCACATAATTCGATGAATCGGTAAAGTAGCATACGAATTGGACTTGCCTTTGGAGTTGGAGTTTGTTCATCCGGTTTTCCATGTTTTTAGGTTGAGAGCATGTATTGGAGATCCTTCCCGAATTGAACCGATTGATGATGTGAAGATTACAGAGGATCTATCATATGAAGAGGTTCCTCAATCTATCTTAGGTCGACAAGTCCGCAAGTGGAGGACTAAAGAAGTAGCCTTCGTAAAAGTTCTTTGGTAGAATAAGAACATAGAAGAAATGACATGGGAGGCGGAAGAGGAGATGATGCACAAATATCCATGCTTATTCCAGACCAACGCCGATGTTCTAAGAGAAACATAAGGTGAGTTCTAATTCCTAATATTATAATTAATGCTTAAAGACCATGCGAGGTCTAATGTAATGATATATGTTACATTATATGGCCCGTGAAAAATAGTTGTATTTTCTGACTACGTGAAGGGAATTAGATACGTCACCCCAACATTCGAGGATGAATGTTTTTAAGGGGAAATGGTGTAACACCCCATACTTTCGGGCTATACTTTCGAGTGATGGTTGGAACAATTAGGCATATACAAATAGACCTAAGGCCTGAAGAAATTTAGTTAGTGAGGTATTCACATCAAGAGCTTAGTATATAAAAGGATGTGGTCCTAAAATAATTTAGGACTTAATAAGTATGACGATGGAGATTAATAATAATAGTTGTATGTTCCCAAAGATGTCATGGATTAGTGCTATATCACACAATTATGACGTTGAGCATATGAATGTTTTATAAGTTATTAAGATTTAAGTGAATTGGGATCAACAAATTAATTATGTGGGTAATTGATTAAATGTTGGAGTAAAGTGGGAGAGTAAGGAATCAATTATGGTGCTAATTATGATTAATTGGATACGTGACTTTGGTGCGCATATACATGGAAACCTACCCAAAAAGCTATAAATAACTAATCAATATTAAATGGTGTGTTGGCAACTTGTGGTATAATGAGCTTTATAGAGATTTATTATGGGGGGGACCTACAACATATTAACAACATATATAAGATTTCATTTTGTGGAACAAGAAGTTTCATAGTGAAACTTGTGCTGAAACTCTTCTCTATGTTTCATAAGGAAACATGTACTGCAACGTTTAGCTAGTGGGAGATATATATATATATATATATATATATATATATATATATATATATATATATTCCTTCTTTTTCTCTTAAATTAGGAAAAGACCCCCTTTAGAAAAGTGTGAGCAGCAACATGTGGAGTGGACATATCCGTTGCACTAAAGCAAAACACAAAGAATGGCATAGAGGTTATGCCCACGTCGGTTTAGATGATAGCAAATTGTAGCTTTCTTCATAGTGAAGCTAAGGTTGAAGCGCTAAATGAGTTGTGTAAGTTGTGTTATTAGGAGACTCGATAGAGGTATGTTAAGGCAAATTATTTCCTTCTTTTGACATGTTCTATGTACGAAACATAACCGTAATATTGTTCCACAAATTATTCTACTCTTAGCAGTTAAGGAATGTTCATGTTATTGATTTCTATATTTAAAACATGTCTAAATATGTCCCTAAATTCTTATTGATGTATACATGAAATATGTTAATATTTCCAATGTTAGCCGAAGGTACTAGGATATTATGTCATCCTATAAGTTCAGAATGTTTATTGTCACTCATGCATTTGCATTATATTTATGTATTATCTGGACCCGCATGTGTTATATACATTACTAAATGGTATGAATTATATATATATAGGGGATGAGGAAAAGGGAATGGTGTTATATACGCAACACCACCTGCACCTGGTACATACTATCATAAAAAGGAAGATGCCCAATGAGGCTAATATGATAATGATTATGCCCACAGAGGCCGATATGATATGATGCCCACAGAGGTTGTTATGGGAAGCAAGATGCCCTTGTGTGGCCAATATACATATATACAACATTTGCATTGTGCATAATATTTAGGCATATTAGGGCCCTTAGAGGCAATTTATTACTGGTCGGTTGTTTCTATCAGCTGTTACTGTCGGCTGTTGCTGTTTCAGTTTATTATTATATCCCTGTTATGCTATTTTTCATGCCTGACATATTTGGTACATCAGTCGTACTGACGTCCTTTTTGTTTGGGGATGCTGCGTTTCATGCCCGCAGGTTCATGTAGGCAGGGCGACGGTCCATATTAGTAGGTTGCTGGCTCAGCAGCTATTGGAGCACTCCTCTTATTTTGGAGTGTCGGTCTAATCTCGATACGGTATATTTTTATATGTACATATGGGTATGGCGGGCCCTGTCCTGACCTTATGATGTAGCATACTCTTTTAGAGGGTTGTGGACGGTGTCCTGTGTGTAGCAGTCAAATATGACCTTGTCGGCCTCAGTTTATATATATGTATGGGTTGAGTCCTACCGTTTGTAAGATATTAATCGGCTTTCTTCTAGTCTATGAGTTATTTATGTCGGCAAGGTACCGAGTGAAGGCCCTTATGGCCCGTGTTTAATTATGATTAGATGTTGATGGTACGATTAGTGGTACTCGGTGGGTTAAGTTCGAGTACCCGTCATGGCTCTCCAGTTTAGTTCGTGACAAACTTGGTATCAGAGCAGGTCTATCTTAGGGTCTGCAAGTCATGTCTAGTAGAATCTTGTTTATGGGTGTATTGTGTACCACACTTATATAGACAGGAGGCTACATGACATTTAGGGATGGTTTCCATTCTTTCATATCATAGATCGTGCAATAGAGCTGAGTCTTAAGAATTCGAGTTTAACTAGTGCCTTATACAATTTCAGTAATGACAGTCACCAAAAAGACACCGGTTACTTCATATTCGTAGCCGGTAAATGAACGATTTCTACCAAGACGATTGATACGCCAGAAGGGCAGTATTATGTAAAACATTTCAAGATTATGAGAAGTTGTTTCACTCATATACGGAAGAGATAATGCAAGCCTGGAAAGCGGAATGTTTGCTTTGGGATACAAAAACAAAAAGGGAGTAAAGTAAAGAAAGTACTAAGCACCTGAACGCAGAAGATTGTAAGGATTCTCTCTGTAAACCTTATCGTGTTTATTATTACAGTAATGCCTTCTTCCACCTGGGCTATGATTAGCAGGGAGATTGAGGTTGGATTGAGTGTAAATGCAAGTAGTATGCTCTCTTTTGGGAAATATCCGTCAGAGGATATGAGTAAGTTACTTTCCCAGGTATCGACGAAACTAGTAGTACAAGAGGAGTTGAGGGACGCTCTTGTACCATCAGTCCTAAGGAATTTATTAGCCAGGGATCGCCGATATATAAAGGGTTCAAAGATGCCAATATCTCAGTGTCAAAGTTGTAAAGGTCGAGTGAGACCGTCCCGACCATCTTGTAGTCAGTATGGTCGAGCGTATGTCATATTATGCCACAAGGGTAGAGGGGGTCGGTTTAGTGTGGCAACCATGATCACAACATTTTGGAGTGTCCCAGTTGATGCGTAAAGGTAAGGATAAGATGATTATGAGTTGTATAGCTGAAAGTACAAGACAGCATTGGAATGTTTAGTAAGTTATGAAAATCTACACATTTTGCAGTGACTCGTGTTGATTAGAATGAGGGAATAGGTTATATACGTGCGACCTAAATTGTAATGCTTTACTTAGGATAGATGGGGAACTGTCCAAGGGTATCATTAACGAGAATGGATTGCCACAATCAAATAGGCTGAAGAGTGACCATCAGTAAATTTAAGAGGATCACGTAAAGTGACGTACTCAAAATAGTGATCCCAAGTCATATATAAGGATCGAGTTATCCATGGTAATGAAAGGGGACATAAGCCTCTCGTTCGTGCTTAGAGAGCCATACAACGTATTATTAAGAATTACATGTATCAATATTAGTAAGCTAAGGTATGCTATAGGTATTGGACTGGTAAGGTCTTTGGTTTCATTGTGCAGCATATTACAATTCTAAATAACCTTTGGATAACAATAGCTTGTTGGGGGCAATTGAGGACGAGAACTATGGAAAAATCAAAGAATGGTTGTAATAATTATGAAAACAGTTAATAAGTATGAATGGAATGGTATGATCAAGTATCAAGGCAGAGATATTTTTTGTTTAATGACGAGTAGAAGGAAGGATTACGACAAGAAGGATAAAGGTGAATGAGATTTTAGTTATGCAGGTGTCCCAAATGTATGATTACTCTAGAACAACGTTAGGACCAATGGTAGAGGAAGCACAGAAAGAACTCTTCGGTCAAATGTGACGAACCCCTGATGTTCAGGAAGATAATATGAGAAATACTTTGAGATAAGGGATGTCCCCAAAGAAACTTGAAATGGAAATGTAAAGGTAAGATGAAATAAGTACTTGGTCAGTAAGATATCTAATAATGATATGACAAGAAAGCTTGATAAGTCATTGGATCTGGTAACACCGTGAATAGAATCTAAACATACAAAGCATCGGTTCCGTAACATATGCAGTCATACCTCTCAGGAAGTATGTAAACGGAAGTAACAGTGAGTAAAGTTCGAGATTAGCACCTAAACAGGTGAGAAGGGGCCAATGACGCTTAGGGATACAAGGTAGACATTAAAGATATATGTCAAGAGATAATGACACTATAATTAAGATAAAATGTCAGGCAAATACAGATGACTATGAACATTTTTGAACTAACCAAAGGTTCTACAAGATAGATGAAGTAATGGGTTACAACTTAAGAGATCGATGAAATATTTTTCCAAAGGGCCATTGATAGAAAGTCTTAGCCATGAGGCGAGTGAAGGAATTCGAATCTAAGTATAATGACCAGGCTTGGATATAGTAGGCCAATGTCATGTAATGCAAATTCTTCAGAATATTCCATGTATTGAATGAGGGAATAAGTTAACCACTAATCCTTTAAAGGGTAATAACGCCAAGGATTGGAATCATGAGCAATGTTGGAGATTACGTATGTATACCAGAATATTTTAGAATTAAGAAGAACACGAAAAAGTAACAAAACGAGTGAACAAGTGTCAAAAGAAGTAAGGAAATGAAGTTGCTTATAATTACGAGTAGTGAGAAAGTACAGATTCCTTTCAGACCATGAATGAGAGTTAACTGCGATGATACGCACACTTCAGATTTGATGACACTGTCCATAAAGTGTTCTTGATTGAGATACTACAAATATAAGAGTTTACAGTACACCAGTTAACAAACAAAGCTAAGTTGAGAATAGAATCATTCACCCACAAGCGGCTGAACCAATGTGAGGACGAGGGAGAGACGTTGACTTGAGGGAATACATCAGTTAGCGAAGTCGGATTCCAATCGAATGATTCAGATAGTGATAGATCTATGACTCATAATACAACAGTGTTATCCCTCATACCGGAAGAAAATGAACGTCATGGTAAAGATCCCGTTTTTTTTTTAAAAACCGGGAAAGATATTTAACAAAAGAGAACCGCAACTTTCGAGTATAACGGGAAAGGGACCCCAGGTGGAAGGTCTATTTGTGTATTCCTAATGTAGCAGGATTTCGAGACAAGATTATGACAGAGGCTCATTACTCACGACATTCCATTTACCCTAGAGCTACTAAGATGTGTCATGATCTCAAAGGTATGTATTGGTGGAACGACATGAAGAGAAACATTGCGGAGTTTGTAGTTCAGTGTCTTAATTGTCAGCAGGTAAAAAAAAATAGAACACCTAAAGCACGACAGATTGACTCAGAACATCGAGATCCCGATGTGGAAATGGAAAATGATTAATATGGATTTCATTACGGGTTTACCTCACCTTATCATAAGTCTGATTCTATTTGCGTGATTGTTGATAGAATGACCAAATTATCTCAATTCATGACGTTCAAAACTACCTACACTGCCGAGGACTACACAAATTTATACGTTAAGGAGGTTTATACCTATTTCTATTATATCTGACTGAGGTGTGCAGTTCACAGCTAATTTTTGGAGATCATTTGAAAAGATTTGGGCACTCAAGTTAATCTTAGAACAACCTTCCACCATCAAACAGACGGGCAGGACTTGCGTACGATTCAATCGCTCGAGGACATGCTACGAGCTTGTGAATTGGAATTTAAAAGGAAGTTGGAACGATCATTTACCCCTAATTGAATTTGTGTACAATAAAAATTATCATGCTAATATTAAAATGGCTCCATATGAGGCTTTGTATGGACGAAGATGTAGATCTCCTATCGGATGGTTAGAGGTAGGCGAATCAGAGTTATTCGGGCCTGACTAAGTACATCAAGCCATAGAGAAGGTGAAGCTTATCCAAGAACAATTGTTAACCGCTCAGAGTTGTCAGAAGTCATATTCAGATGTGCGACAGCGAGACTTAGAATTTTAAGTGGATGATTGGGTCTTCTTGAAGATTTCGCCTATGAAGGGGGTAATGTGATTCAGAAAGAAGGGAAAGCTCAGTCCAAGGTGTATTGGGCCATATCGCATAATTCGACGAATCGGTAAAGTAGCATACAAATTGGACTTGCCTTTGGAGTTGGAGTTTGTTCATCCGATTTTCCATGTTTTTAGGTTGAGAGCATGTATTGGAGATCTTTCTCGAATTGAACCGATTGATGATGTGAAGACTACAGAGGATCTATCATATGAAGAGGTTCATATTGCTATCTTAGGTCGACAAGTCCGCAAGTGGAGGACTAAAGAAGTAGCCTCCGTAAAAGTTCTTTGGCAGAATAAGAACATAGAAGAAATGAAATGGGAGGCGGAAGAGGAGATGATGCACAAATATCCATTCCTATTCCAGACCAACGCCGAGGTTACATAAGGTGAGTTCTAATTCCTAATATTATAATTAATGCTTAAGGACCATGCGAGGTATGATGTAATGATATATGTTACATTACATGAAGGGAATTAGATACGTCACCCCAACATTCGAGGATGAATGTTTCTAAGGGGGAAATGATGTAACACCCCGTACTTTCGGGCGATACTTTCGAGTGATGGTTGGAACAATTAGGCATATACAAATAGACCTGGGGCCTGAAGAAATTTAGTTAGTGAGGTATTCACATCAAGAGCTTAGTATATAAAAGGATGCGGTCCCAAAATAATTTAGGACTTAATAAGTATGACGATGGGATTAATAATAATATTTGTATGTTCTCAAAGATGTCATGGATTAGTGCTATATCACACAATTATGAAATTTAGCATATGAATGTTTTTTAAGTTATTAAGATTTAAGTGAATTGGGATCAAGAAATTAATTATGTGGGTAATTGATTAAATGTTGGAGTAAAGTGGGAGAGTAAGGAATCAATTATGGTGCTAATTATGATTAATTGGACACGTGACTTTGGTGGGCATATACGTGGAAACCTACCCAAAAAGCTATAAATGACTAATCAATATTAAATAGTGTGTTGGCAACTTGTGGTATAATGAGCTTTATAGAGATTTTATTATAGGGGGACCTACAGCACATTAACAACATATATAAGATTTCGTTTTG
Organism: Anisodus acutangulus; assembly: GCA_029783415.1. Taxonomy (NCBI): domain Eukaryota; kingdom Viridiplantae; phylum Streptophyta; class Magnoliopsida; order Solanales; family Solanaceae; genus Anisodus; species Anisodus acutangulus. The sequence goes on from CM056503.1 coordinate 22,076,738, forward strand.
TGGAACAAGAAGTTTCATAATGAAACTTGTGCTGAAACTCTTCTCTATGTTTCATAAGGAAACATGTACTGCAACGTTTAGCTAATGGGAGATATATATATATATATATTTTTTCCTTCTTCTTCTCTTAAATTAGGAAAAGACCCCCTTTAGAACAATATGAGCAGCAATGTGTGGAGTGGAGATATCCGCTTGCACTAAAGCAAAATGCGAAGAATGGCGTAGAGGTTATGCCCACGTCGGTTTCATCTAGATGATAGCAAACTATAGCTTTCTTCGAAGTGAAGCTAAGGTTGAAGCGCTAAATGAGCTGTGTAAGTTGTGTTATTAGGAAACTCGATAGAGGTATGTTAAGGCAAATTATTACCTTCTTTTGGCATATTCTATGTACGAAACGTAACCGTAATATTATTTCATAAATGATTCTACTCTTAGCAGTTAAGGAATGTTCATGTTATTGATTTTTATGTTTAAAACATGTCTAAATATGTCCCTAAATTCTTATTGATGTATACAAGAAAGATGTTAATATTTCCAATGTCATCCGATAAGTTCAGAATGTTTTATTGTTACTCATGCATTTGCATTATATTCATGTATTATCCTGGACCTACATGTGTTATATACACTACTATATGATATGAATTTTATATATATAGGGGATGAGGAAAATGGAATGGCGTTATATACGCAACACGACGTGCAACTTGTACAGACTATCACAAAAAGAAAGATGCCCAATGAGGTCCATATGATAATGATTATGCTCACGGAGGTCGATATGATATAATGCCCACAGAGGCTGTTATGGGAAGGAAGATACCCTTGTGTGGCCAATATATATGTATACCGCATTTGCATTGTGCATAACATTTAGGCATATTAGGGCCCTTAGAGGTAATTTATTAGGGTCGGTCATTTCGCTTTACATTTGATGTATTGTTATATCCACGTTATGCTATTGTTCATGCCTGACATATTCGGTACATCAGTCGTACTGACGTCCCTTTTGTTTGGAGACGTTGTGTTTCATGCCCGCCGGTTCACGTAGGCAGGGCGGCGGTCCACGTTAGTAGGTTGCTGACTCAGCGGATATTGGAGCACTCTCCTTGTTTCAGAGTGTCGGTCTAATGTTAGCCGAAGGTACAAGTCCGAGTACCCGTCATGGCTCTCCAGTTTGGTTCGTGACAAACTTGGTATCAGAGCAGGTCTGTCTTAGGTCTATAAGCCATGTCTAGTAGAGTCTTGTTTATGGGTGTATTGTATACCACACTTATATAGACAGAAGGCTATATGACATTTAGGGATGGTTTCCATTCTTTCATATCATAGATCGTGCAATAGAGCTGAGTCTTAAGAATTCGAGTTTAACTCGTGCCTTATACAATTTTAGTAATGACGGTCACCAAAAAGACTCCGGTTACTTCATATTCGTAGCCGGTAAATGAACGATTTCTACCAAGACGATTGATATGGCAAAAGGACAGTATTATGTAAAAAAATTCAAGATTATGAGAAGTTGTTTCACTCATATACGGAAGAGATAATGCAAGCCTCGAAAGCGGAATATTTGCTTTGGGATACAAAAACAAAAAGGGAGTAAAGTAAAGGAAGTACTAAGCACCTGAACGCAGAAGATTGTAAGGATTCTATCTGTAAACCTTATCGTGTTTATTATTATAGTAATGCCTTTTTCCAATAGGGCTATGATTAGCAGGGAGATTGATTGTAAATGCAAGTAGTATACTCTCTTTTGGGACAGATCCGTCAGAGGATATGAGTAAGTTACTTCCCCACGTATCGATGAATCTAGTAACACAAGAGGAGTTGAGGGACGCTCATGTACCATCAGACCTACCACCGACTCCGTATGAATAGGATATAAGGAGACCGGTGCAGGTATTGAATCAATTGGTTACCTCTCAGGAACGATTTCATCCTAGAGCATCTGATAGAGATAGGCCTTTGAGAGGTCAAGGAGCTTATACCCTAAGGAGTTTATTAGCTAGGGATCTCCGATATATAAATGGTTCAAAGATGCCAATATCTCAGGGTCAAAGTTGTAAAGGTCGAGTGAGACCGTTCCGACCATCTTGTAGTCAGTATGGTCGAGCATATGTCGTATTATGCCACAAGGGTACAGGGGGTTGGTTTAGTGTGGCAACCATGATCACAACATTTCGAAGTGTCCAAGTTGATGTGCAAAGGTAAGGATAAGATGATTATGAGTTGTACAGCTGAAAGTACAAAACATCATTGGAATGTTTAGTAAGTTATGAAAATTTACACATTTTGCAGTGACTCGTGTTGATTAGAATGAGGGAATATGTTATGTACGTGCGACCTAAATTGTAATGTTTTACCTAGGATAGATGGGGAACTGTCCAAGGGTATCATTAACGAGAATAGATTGCCACAATCAAATAGGCTGAAGAGTGACCATCAGTAAATTTAAGAGGATCACGTAAAGTGACGTACTCAGAATAGTGATACCAAGTCATATATAATGATCGAGTTATCCATGGTAATGAAAGGGGACATAAGCCTCTCGTTCGTGCGTAGAGAGCCATACAACATATTATTGAGAATTACATGTATCAATATTAGTAAGCTAAGGTATGCTATAGGTATTGGACTGGTAAGTCTTCGGTTTCATTGTGCAGTATATTACAATTCTAAGTAACCTTTGGATAACAATAGCGTGTTGGGGGCAATTGAGGACGAGAACTATGGAAAAATCAAAGAATGGTTGTAATAAATCTGAAAATAGTTAATAAGTATGAATGAAATGGTATGATCAAGTATCAAGGCAGAGATATTTTTTATTTAATGACGAGTAGAAGGAAGGATTACGACAAGAAGGATAAAGGTGAATGAGATTTTAGTTATGCAGGTGTCCCAAAGGTACGATTACTCTAGAACAGCATTAGGACTAATGGTAGAGGAAGGACAGAAAGAACTCTTCGATCAAATATGACGAACCCCTGATGTTCAGGAAGATAATATGAGAAATACTTTGAGATAAGGGATGTCCCCAAAGAAACATGAAATGGAAATGTAAAGGTAAGATGAAATAAGTACTTGGTCAGTAAGATATCTAATAATGATATGACAAGAAAGCTTGATAAGTCATTGGATCTGGTAACACCGTGAATAGAATCTAAACATACAAAGCATCGGTTCCGTAACATATGCAGTCATACCTCTCAGGAAGTATGTAAACGGAAGTAACAGTGAGTAAAGTTCGAGATTAGCACCTAAACAGGTGAGAAGGGGCCAATGACACTTAGGGATACAAGGTAGACATTAAAGATATATGTCAAGAGATAATGACACTATAATGAAGATAAAATGTCAGGCAAATACAGATGACTATGAGCATTTTTGAACTAACCAAAGGTTCTACGAGATAGATAAAGTAATGGGTTACAACTTAAGAGATCGATGAAATATTTTTCCAAAGGGCCATTGATAGAAAGTCTTAGCCATGAGGCGAGTGAAGGAATTCAAATCTAAGTATAGTGACCAGGCTTGGATATAGTAGGCCAATGTCATGTAATGCAAATTCTTCAGAATATTCCATGTATTGAATGAGGGAATAAGTTAACCACTAATCCTTTAAAGGGTAATAACGCCAAGGATTGGAATCAGGAGCAATGTTGGAGATTACGTATGTATACCAGAATATTTTAGAATTAAGAAGAGCACGAAAAAGTAACAAAATGAGTGAACAAGTGTCAAAAGAAGTAAGGAAATGAATTTGCTTATAATTACGAGTAGTGAGAAAGTACAGATTCCTTTCAGACCATGAATGAGAGTTAACTGTGATGATACACACCCTTCAGATTTGATGACACTGTCCATAAAGTGTTCTTGATTGAGATACTACAAATATAAGAGTTTACAGTACACCAGTTAACAAACAAAGCTAAGTTAAGAATAAAATCATTCACCCACAAGCGGCTGACCAATGTGAGGACGAGGGAGAGACGTTGACTTGAGGGAATACATCAGTTAGCGAAGTGGGATTCGAATCGAAGGATTCAGATAGTGACAGACCTATGACTCAGAATACAACAGTGTTATCCCTCATACTGGAAGAAAAAGAACGTCATGGTAAATATCTCATTTTTTTGAAAAAAAAACCGGGAAAGATATTTAACAAAAGAGAACCGCAACTTTCGAGTATAACAGGAAAGGGACCTCAGGTGGAAGGTCTATTTGTGTATTCCTAATGTAGCAGGATTACGAGACAAGATTATGACAGAGGCTCATTACTCACGACATTCCATTTACCCTGGAGCTACTAAGATGTGTCATGATCTCAAAGGTATGTATTGGTGGAACGACATGAAGAGAAACATTGCGGAGTTTGTAGTTCAGTGTCTTAATTGTCAGCAGGTAAAAAAAATAGAACACCTAAATCCCGACGGATTGACTCAGAACATCGAGATCCCGATGTGGTAATGGAAAATGATTAATATGGATTTCATTACGGGTTTACCTCGCCTTATCATAAGTCTGATTCTATTTGGGTGATTGTTGATAGAATGACCAAATTAGATCAATTCATGACGTTCAAAACTACCTACACTGCCGAGGACTACGCAAAGTTATACATTAAGGAGGTTTATACCTATTTCTATTATATCTGACTGAGGTGTGCATTTCATAGCTAATTTTTGGGAGATCATTTTGAAAAGATTTGGGCACTCAAGTTATTCTTAGCACAACCTTCCACCATCAAACAGATGGGCAGGCCGAGCGTACGATTCAATCGCTCGAGGACATGCTACGAGCTTGTGTATTGGAATTTAAGAGGAAGTTGGAACGATCATTTACCCCTCATTGAATTTGTGTACAATAACAATTATCATGCTAGCATTAAAATGGCTCCATATGAGGCTTTGTACGGACAGAGATGTAGATCTCCTATCGGATGGTTCGAGGTAGGCGAATCAGAGTTATTTGGGCCTGACTTAGTACATCAAGCCATAGATAAGGTGAAGCTTATCCAAGAACAGTCGTATTCAGATGTGCGACGGCGAGACTTAGAATTCCAAGTGCATGATTGCGTCTTCTTGAAGATTTTGCCTATGAAGGAGGTAATGCGATTTGGAAAGAAGGGAAAGCTCAGTCCAAGGTGTATTGGGCCATATCACATAATTCGATGAATCTGTAAAGTAGCATACGAATTGGACTTGCCTTTGGAGTTGAAGTTTGTTCATCCGGTTTTCCATGTTTTTAGGTTGAGAGCATGTATTGGAGATCCTTCCCGAATTGAACCGATTGATGATGTGAAGATTACAGAGGATCTATCTTATGAGGAGGTTCTTATTGCTATCTTAGGTCGACAAGTCCGCAAGTGGAGGACTAAAGAAGTAGCCTCCGTAAAAGTTCTTTGGTAGAATAACAACATAGAAGAAATGACATGGGAGGCGGAAGAGGAGATGATGCACAAATATCCATGCTTATTCCAGACCAACGCCGAGCTTCTGAGAGAAACATAAGGTGAGTTCTAATTCCTAATATTATAATTAATGCTTAAAGACCATGCGAGGTCTGATGTAATGATATATGTTACATTAAATGGCCCGTGAAAAATAGTTGTATTTTCTGACTACGTGAAGGGAATTAGATACGTCACCCCAACATTCGAGGATGAATGTTTCTAAGGGGGAAATGATGTAACACTCCGTACTTTTGGGCGATACTTTTGAGTGATGGTTGGAACAATTAGGCATATACAAATAGACCTAAGGCCTAAAGAAATTTAGTTAGTGAGGTATTCACATCAAGAGCTTAGTATATAAAAGGATGCTGTCCCAAAATAATTTAGGACTTAATAAGTATGACGATGGGATTAATAATAATAGTTGTATGTTCTCAAAGATGTCATGGATTAGTGCTATATCACACAATTATGAAATTTAGCATATGAATGTTTTTTAAGTTATTAAGATTTAAGTGAATTGAGATCAAGAAATTAATTATGTGGGTAATTGATTAAATGTTGGAGTAAAGTGGGAGAGTAAGGAATCAATTATGGTGCTAATTATAATTAATTGGACACGTGACTTTGGTGGGCATATACGTGGAAACCTACCCAAAAAGCTATAAATGACTAATCAATATTATATGGTGTATTGGCAACTTGTGGTAGAATGAGCTTTATAGAGATTTTTTTATGGGGGGACCTACAGCACATTAACAACATATATAAGATTTCGTTTTGTGGAACAAGAAGTTTCATAATGAAACTTGTGCTGAAACTCTTCTCTATGTTTCATAAGGAAACATGTACTGCAACGTTTAGCTAATGGGAGATATATATATATATATATATATATATTTTCCTTCTTCTTCTCTTAAATTAGGAAAAGACCCCCTTTAGAACAATATGAGCATCAATGTGTGGAGTGGAGATATCCGCTTGCACTAAAGCAAAATGCGAAGAATGACGTAGAGGTTATGCCCACGTCGGTTTCATCTAGATGATAGCAAACTGTAGCTTTCTTCGAAGTGAAGCTAAGGTTGAAGCGCTAAATGAGCTGTGTAAGTTGTGTTATTAGGAAACTCGATAGAGGTATGTTAAGGCAAATTATTACCTTCTTTTGGCATATTCTATGTACGAAACGTAACCGTAATATTATTTCATAAATGATTCTACTCTTAGCAGTTAAGGAATGTTCATGTTATTGATTTTTATGTTTAAAACATGTCTAAATATGTCCCTAAATTTTTATTGATGTATACAAGAAAGAGGTTAATATTTCCAATGTCATCCGATAAGTTCAGAATGTTTTATTGTCACTCATGCATTTGCATTATATTCATGTATTATCCTGGACCCACATGTGTTATATACACTACTATATGATATGAATTTTATATATATAGGGGATGAGGAAAATGGAATGGCGTTATGTACGCAACACGACCTGCAACTTGTACAGACTATCACAAAAAGAAAGATGCCCAATGAGGTCAATATGATAATAATTATGCTCACGGAGGTCGATATGATATAATGCCCACAGAGGCTGTTATGGGAAGGAAGATACCCTTGTGTGGCCAATATATATGTATACCGCATTTGCATTGTGCATAACATTTAGGCATATTAGGGCCCTTAGAGGTAATTTATTACTGGTCGGCTGTTTCTGTTTCAGTGTATTGTTATATCCACGTTATGCTATTGTTCATGCCTGACATATTCGGTACATCAGTCGTACTGACGTCCCTTTTGTTTGGAGACGCTGTGTTTCATGCCCGCCGGTTCACGTAGGTAGGGCGGCGGTCCACGTTAGTAGGTTGCTGACTCAGCGGATATTGGAGCACTCCCCTTGTTTCAGAGTGTCGGTCTAATCTCGGTACGGTATATTTTTGTTTGTACATATGGGTATGGTGGGGCTGTGACCCGAACTTATGATGTAGTGTACTCTTTTCGAGGCTTGTAGATGGTGTTCTGTGTGTAGCAGTCAAATATGGCCTTGTCGGCCTCAGTTTATATATATGTATGGGTTGAGTTCTTCCATTTGTAAGATATTACGTGGCTTTCTTCTAGTCTATGAGTTATTTATGTCGGTAGGGTACCGGGTGACGACCCTTATGGCCCGTGTTTAATTATGAATAGATGTTGACGGTACGATTAGTGGTACTCGGCGGGTGAGGTCCGAGTGCACTACATGAGTCTCCGGTTTGGGTCGTGAAACATATGTGACAAGTATCCATGGGACGCACATCACACCAAACCTCCTCTTGATACTCACAGTGTAAAATGAATACCTTCACTCTCCTATTAACCCAATGCCCTCTTTCATCATAATAAGGATTACATCTCATCACACAAGGTATCCTCAACCATTTAACCGCTTAAGGAGTGATGAAATTGGTGTAACAATTATAATCTAGCACATGAGAGAATCCCGCACAACCACTAACATTCACCAACATTGAATGAAATCTCTTATTAGGCTCAATTTTCATCTTGACCTTGAATTGAACTCTACTCACAACACTTTGAGTAGTTTTTGATGAAAGCGATCTCATTCCCTCTAGATAAGATTGCTTTATGGCACCACTTGAAGAGGGGCAAGTAAAATCACCACCGACATACATAATATGACTATAGGTAGGCTTCTCATGACCTTGAGGTTCACTTTCATCAACTTGATACTTCACAATCTTCATACTCAAGGTTGAAACCTTCATTAATATGTTCCTCACAAGAAGGGTAAAGGTTGTATGTAGAAGTACCTTCAAGGTTAAGATGGTTATCATAAGGCTCTTCCGAATCACTAGCCTCCACATAGGATCCATGAGTACTTCGTGCCTCATGTTCTTTATTGTAATGACCATATTCATATTCACAACCATAATTTGAAGCACTACACTGTTCATCGTAGCCATAGTTCTCATCATTACAACCATCAAAGTCGTCATCACCATGAATCGTAATCCATGAAGAAGTACCTATTTAGAGACACTTAATAAAAAAAGCAAACAAGTTAAGTTGGTGAAAATAAATCTCACATTCACTCTATGTGCGCACCTTGATTGTCTCACAAATTGTAGCGGGCAATGATTGTATGCTTGTTAATCAGGTGGAGTCACAAGGTATTTAGTTTCTACTCTTTGCCGGAATGAATTCTTGTTCAACTTTGAAAAACGGGCGACTCAATTCAAACTAGGGATGTCTAGTGGGCCGGGCCGGGCCGGCCTGGCCCGCCCCGATCCCCCATAAAAACCAATTATCGGTATCGGGGTTCGAACTAGGGAGGGGCCTGGGATCTTTCCGCCCGTCCCGATCACGCCCTGACCCGCCCCATCCCGACCCTACCCATCCCAATCCCCCCATTCCCACTTACTATTTTTGCCCCCCTCCACCCATAGACCCTCCCTCTCTCCTTAATATTTATTTTAACCCTTAAGTTAGTATATCAATAAATACCTTATTTTCTCTTCACTTTTCCCATAAATGTTCCTACCATCTCAGAAGCTAAATTGTAAATAGTGAACTTGTCAATTCTTTTGAGTGAAATTATTGACTCTGGTATTGCTATCATTTATATAATGTAGATAATTCTTCGTAGATCTTACGAGTACTCAGGAAACTTGAATAGCGTGTACGAGTTGTTTAAAGAACACCATGCAATAATCATATTTTGAACAAATAAAGTAGCAACATGAGATGTGTTATGAACGCTAATTTATGAAGCCTTATTGACATTTAATGGTACATTTGTCTTTGAGTGGCTAGATTGAAGTCAATCTATGAAGCTTTTATGGAAGTCGAATGCGGCATGAACCTAAATTGACACATGAAATTGTCAAAATTTTATCAAAAAGTCATTTTTTAGCCCAGCCCATCACAAAGTTGGACTGATATGTAGACCAAATTGACACATAAAATTTTTTGTCAAAAATTTCTCAAAACGTCAATTGTTTTTCAAGGTATGATATGTTGTCAAAAAAAATTTTAAAAAGTTATTAGGTATTAAAAAAATATAAAATTATAAAAGAACAAATAAGCAAATTAAAACTTTGTAAGTATTGAGTAGGTTGGATTATGACCCACTTTTTAGTCCATTTCATTCTAAGCTTTTTCAGCCCAAGTAACTTATAGGCGGGTTAATAACACACTCAATTATTAACTCAATTCATTTTAATCCACCCAAATTCAACCCAACTCGGCCTTTGACACCCCCTGCTCACACGCATAACTAAAATTTATTTCGTCTTGTTTGTTCCTCTTTGAAGTGCTACGATTAATATCATGGTTGATCTACTATTTGCTTTTTCTTTGATTAATAATGATCTTCAAACATATTAATTTAATAATAATTGATCTCTAAAAGAGACAAGAATTAAATGTGAAGTATATTACTTGTAAAGGTTGAGCTATGATTTTAATCTTATGGGTACTGGATCATAAGGCGGCCTCAAGTATTAGCAATAGAGTTCTAAATTTATTTTTCTAAATATTTAGTGGTATTTTACACAATTACAATGTTTAAACTAAAGCTGCTGATTTTACGCCACCCACATGTTATATACTAACCTCTGCCCTAATTATCCTGTGATGCTAAAGACTTGAATTGTTTACCCACATATATAGTTTAATTAAATAATAATATTTTTTGTTCCAATTTATGTGATATTGTTCAATTTCAAGAGATAAATGGGTTTTAATTTTTATTACGATATTTTCATACAACAACAACAACAACAACAACAACAACAACAACAACATACATAGTGAAATTCCACAATGTGGGGTATGGGAGGAGTAGAATGCACACATACCTACCAAGGGGTAGGTAGAGCGGTTGTTTTCGGATATTTTCATATATCGTTTAAATTATTTTGCATTTTTAATTTTTGTGACTTGTAGTAAATTTTTGCGTAATAACCAACAACATACCCAAAGTGAAATCTCACAACGTAAGTGCAGGAGGGTAGAGTGTACGGAGATCTTACCTCTACCTTGATAGGTAGAGCGGTTGTTTTTGAAAGACCCTCGGATCTAGACACATCATAAACACAAGCAAAGCAAGAGTAACGGGCAGACCCGGACAAGAAATTTAAAGCAGTATGACAATTTTGCTTAATAACCAAATATGTAAATTTTATTTTTATAATTTTTTTGTGACTTATAAAATCTTTACCCAATAACCAAATATGTAAATTTTATTTCAAAAATTTAAATATCATATATTAAAATTTAATGTCAACATTAAGAAGTCTATGCAATATTAATTGATTAGGGTAGAGGGAGTTTATTTTAATGAACTGAGTTATTCCTATAAGAACCGTGTAAGAAGAGTGGTGGAAGGAAAATATTCCTAGTTTCCTTAAATTCTTTCCGATTCGCAAAGGGGAAAGAAAAATAGTAGTACTAATTAGTAGAGTTTCTAAAACAGCGCGTCAAATTTCTTACATATAATTATTGCAAGTACTCAGAAAACATACGTTTCTTGCCGTTTTGAGAGGAGTTATTGACTTTGCTTCCGACAAGCCAGGTAACTTTTTTTTTTCTTTTTCACGTTCATAATTTTAAATGTTATGTTGTTGTCAAAGAACTAAATCACTAATTATACACCAGATAACTTTTTTTCTTTTTAAATTTTAGCTTTCATGTTGTTAATTTGAATGTTTATTTCGTTCAAATCTGGTTAAACAGATTATATTGAGATTAAATTACTTTTTGGTTGATGTTCTTAAATATATAAGCTGTTGAAACATAACATATTAATTTCTTTTGTTTCATTTTTCTTCTTTTGGTAAAATTAATAATTCATGTTCTTGAAGTTTTGAAATACAGTAGACGTTGTTGAAGTTCTTGAATTTTGTATGAACATCTCTAAGTACTATCATCAATACGAGAAAATTCAATGTTACCCCCAAAATTAGAGGTCAAATCTAAACATTCAACATAATCATGATAATAAATTGCAAATTCTATTCTCTAGCTTTCTTTTTCTCTTCACCTTTTCTTTTGTTCTTGTTTTTCTTCCCGTTAGGAAACTTTGCCTACTTTAATTAAAGAGGAACAAAGATTGGTTTAGTTTTTGTTTCTTCAATTTAATTATATGTATAATTTCTTAAACAGGCAAAATGGGAAGATCAAAAATCAACAAGGAACTTATTCAAGATCACAAAAATAGGAAGTCAACTTTCTTGAAACGGAAGGCTGGATTAATTAAGAAAATCTCAGAACTATCAATACTTTGTGACATCAAAGCATGCATGATAATATATGAAGGAAATAATAATCAAGTTACTATTTCTCAACATGATGAAATCTGGCCAAATGATCCAAACCAAGTTCAAGAACTAATAAATCTCTACAAAAACCAACCACTCGAAGGCCAGAGAAAAAGGGATAAGAACTTGTCAAGCTTCTTTGAAAATCAAAAGAAAAATGAGGAGATCAAAGCAGAAAGGTATCCCACTTGGGATTCAAGATTCGACCATTTATCTATAGAAGAATTACGAAATCTTACTGGAGTTCTTGAGAGAAAAATGGAGAATGCAAAAGAAAAAGCCGAGTTCTTGAAGGGCACGAACAATGTTCAAGATTCGATTGGAAGTTCTCTTTCTCTTGATCAAGAAATATGGGATTACCCTGAGCTCATGAACAACAATTCGATCAACCAAAATACTCCGTGGCCTATTTCTTATGTTAATCCTTTTATCGATAATAATAACAACTTCTTTCAAGAATTCCCAGGTGATTTTCGAGTGATTCCAAGTGGTATGAATTCAATGGGCGCGGGGATGGATACTGGACTTCTTCCTATCGATGATTATCAATTTCGCAATAAAGATTCTATGAAGATTGAGGCAGAAAATTGGTTGGCGAATAATGGAATTGGTTCAAGTTCAACAATGCAGCCTATGGAATACCCTTTCATGTACAATGGCTCTACTCATATGCCTTATGGATTCCAGTAGATTTTGTTTTATTTAGATCATGACATTTTGCATGTAATTAATTAGTATGTGCTGTAGTTCCTCCTTTGTTTGTTTTAGAAGTAGCTGGAGCGAACAAATTAGGAACTTCTTTTTTGTTAGATTAATGTGCCTTGTAATATTAACTTTTGTGCTTAATTCTAGTTGCACTCTCTTTTGTAATGATTCCTATTAGTTAATATATATATATATATATAATAATTCTATTTTAACCTTGGTGCAACATAGTAGTTCTAAATATCCGAACTTGACATCTTATTTCTTTTAGTGTAATGTTAGGAATGGCGCAAGAAATTTCAAGAGTTCGATTATTTTGAGCACCTTTGTTACACTACATATAAGTATTTTTCATATTTACTAAAAAATAGCAATATTGTCCTTGTGCCTAGGGTCTACCAGAGATAGCCTCTCTTCCTCTTAAAATATAGGTAAGGTCTGCGTACACTCTACCTTCCCAAACTTCACATCATGAGATTTTATTGGGTATGTTATTATTGTTATTATATTAAATATAGCAATAGTTTACCAAACGTAGCAGATTAGGGAAAACGTGGACCGTAAATTTGAGCATAAAAATGACCTTTCTAACAGAAAATAAATATTCTTTGATTTTAGGCTTCAATTCTAGTAAAACTAGTCACTCCTAATGATACAATAAAAGATAGAAGAAACAAAGAAATAACAAGGAATTTAATAAATAAGAGGATAAAGGGATAAATAGGTAGACAAAGTTCACAATGGAAATAAATGTTGGAAATTAGCCTTTGGCGGGAGTTGCGACCGACCAACTTTAACAGCTTAAACACTAGTGTTACGTATGTTGGAGAATCCGGTTCTTCACACATGCATGATCTACTAAGTACGTAGATAACCGTAGGGCCAAGAATCGTCAAATTTCATTGAGAAATGAAAGACATATTGGTTCACGAAGTGAGGTGTTTGAAGCATGGAACAATGTCGTATTGTGTTCAATTCTCCCTCATCGGTAGAGGAAGAAAGAATTGTTGTGTATATAAGACTCGAAATTGGTTTGGGGTTTGGGACCCCAAGGGGTATCCCATGTGTTTAAAGGAGAGAGGACCTAGATGTGCTATTATCTTTTTGGGCCAGAAAACTTTGCCAGAAGTACAGTTTGATCCCAAAAGTTTCAGATGTACAGTTTGGACCAGAATTTTTTCAGATGTACAGTTTGATCCCTGAAGTTTCCAGAAAGTCAGAATTTGGACGGTCAAAGCAGAAATGCCACATCACTCAATTCAGCCATTTATTTTGGCTGAATTACTCCTCCTATAATGGCCAATCCGTTGGTCTTTCACCATTTATGTTGGTGACTTTACTACCTCCATAATGACCATTATTTGGCTGTTATGGAGGCAGTTTTTCAGTCCCTCCCTCACCTATATAAACACCCCATTACACCATTGTTGAGGACAAACACTAAGACTTGATATACACGAAGTATAGTGACCAGGCTTGGATATAGTAGGCCAGGCTTGGATATAGTAGGCCAATGTCATGTAATGCAAATTCTTTAGAATATTCCACGTATTGAATGAGGGAATAAGTTAACCACTAATCCTTTAAAGGGTAATAACGCCAAGGATTGGAATCAGGAGCAATGTTGGAGATTACGTATGTATACCAGAATATTTTAGAATTAAGAAGAGCACGAAAAGTAACAAAATGAGTGAACAAGTGTCAAAAGAAGTAAGTAAATGAAGTTGCTTATAATTACGAGTAGTGAGAAAGTACATATTCCTTTCAGACCATGAATGAGAGTTAACTGCGATGATACGCACACTTCAGATTTGATGACATTGTCCATAAAGTGTTCTTGATTGAGATACTACAAATATAAGAGTTTACAGTACACTAGTTAACAAACAAAGCTAAGTTGAGAATAGAATCATTCACCCACAAGCGGCTGACCAATGTGAGGACGAGGGAGAGACGTTGACTTGAGGGAATACATCGAGTTAGCGAAGTCGGAATCCAATTGAATGATTCAGATAGTGATAGACCTATGACTCAGAATACAACAGTGTTATCCCTCATACTGGAAGAAAAGGAACGTCATGGTAAAGATCCCATTTTTTTTTTTAAAAAGCGGGAAAGATATTTAACAAAAGAGAACCGCAACTTTCGAGTATAACGGGAAAGGGACCCCAGGTGGAAGGTCTATTTGTGTATTCCTAATGTAGCAGGATTTCGAGACAAGATTATGACAGAGGCTCATTACTCACGACATTCCATTTATCCTGGAGTTACTAAGATGTGTCATGATCGCAAAGGTATGTATTGGTGGAACGACATGAAGAGAAACATTGCGGAGTTTGTAGTACAATGTCTTAATTGTCAGCAGGTAAAAAAAAATAGAACACCTAAAGCACGACAGATTGACTCAGAACATCGAGATCCCGATGTGGAAATGGAAAATGATTAATATGGATTTCATTACGGGTTTACCTCACCTTATCATAAGTCTGATTCTATTTTCGTGATTGTTGATAGAATGACCAAATTACCTCAATTCATGACGTTCAAAACTACCTACACAGCCGAAGACTACGCAAAGTTATACGTTAAGGAGGTTTATACCTATTTCTATTATATCTGACTGAGGTGCGCAGTTCACAGCTAATTTTTGGAGATCATTTGAAAAGATTTGGGCACTCAAGTTAATCTTAGCACAACCTTCCACCATCAAACAGACGGGCAAGACTTGCGTACGAT
The DNA here is from genome assembly GCA_029783415.1 of Anisodus acutangulus. NCBI lineage: Eukaryota > Viridiplantae > Streptophyta > Magnoliopsida > Solanales > Solanaceae > Anisodus > Anisodus acutangulus. The sequence goes on from CM056503.1 coordinate 22,091,948, forward strand.
TCAATCGCTCGAGGACATGCTACGAGCTTGTGTATTGGAATTTAAAAGGAAGTTGGAACGATCATTTACCCCAAATTGAATTTGTGTACAACAACAATTATCATGCTAACATTAAAATGGCTCTGTATGAGGCTTTGTATGGACGGAGATGTAAATCTCCTATCGGATGGTTCGGGGTAGGCGAATCAGAGTTATTTGGGCCTGACTTAGTACATCAAGCCATAGAGAAGGTGAAGCTTATCCAAGAACAACTGTTAACCGCTCAGAGTTGTCAGAAGTCATATTCAGATGTGCGACAGCGAGACTTAGAATTTCAAGTGGATGATTGGGTCTTCTTGAAGATTTCGCCTATGAAGGGGGTAATGTGATTCGGAAAGAATGGAAAGCTCAGTCCAAGGTGTATTGGGCCATATCGTATAATTCGACGAATCGGTAAAGTAGCATACAAATTGGACTTGCCTTTGGAGTTGGAGTTTTTTCATCCGATTTTCCATGTTTTTAGGTTGAGAACATGTATTGGAGATCCTTCTCGAATTGCACCGATTGATGATGTGAAGAATACAGAGGATCTATCATATGAAGAGGTTCCTATTGCTATCTTAGGTCGACAAGTCCGCAAGTGGAGGACTAAAGAAGTAGCCTCAAAGTAGCGTTCTTTGGCAGAATAAGAACATAGAAGAAATGACATGGGAGGCGGAAGAGGAGATGATGCACAAATATCCATGCCTATTCCAGACCAACGCCGAGGTTCTGAGAGAAACATAAGGTGAGTTCTAATTCCTAATATTATAATTAATGCTTAAGGACCATGCGAGTCGATGTATTTATATATGTTACATTATATGGCCCGTGAAAAATAGTTGTATTTTCTTACTACATGAAGGGAATTAGATACGTCATCCCAACATTCGAGGATGAATGTTTCTAAGGGGGAAATGATGTAACACCCCGTACTTTCGGGCGATACTATCGAGTGATGGTTGGAACAATTAGGCATATACAAATAGACCTGGGGCCTGATGAAATTTAGTTAGTGAGGTATTCACATCAAGAGCTTAGTATATAAAAAGATGTGGTCCCATAATAATTTAGGACTTAATAAGTATGACGATGGGATTAATAATAATAGTTGTATGTTCCCAACGATGTCATGGATTAGTGCTATATCACACAATTATGACATTGAACATATGGATGTTTTTTAAGTTATTAAGATTTAAGTGAATTGGGATCAAGAAATTAATTATGTGGGTAATTGATTCAATGTTGGAGTAAAGTGGGAGAGTAAGGAATCAATTATGGTGCTAATTATGATTAATTGGATACGTGACTTTGGTGGGCATATACGTGGAAACCTACAGAAAAAGCTATAAATGACTAATCAATATTAAATGGTATGTTGGCAACTTGTGGTATAATGAGCTTTATAGAGATTTTACTATGGGGGGACCTACAGCAAATTAACAACATATATAAGATTTCGTTTTGTGGAACAAGAAGTTTCATAATGAAACTTGTGCTGAAACTCTTCTGTATGTTTCATAAGGAAACATGTACTGCAACATTTAGCTAGTGGGATATATATATATATATATATATATATATATATTTTCCTTCTTCTTCTCTTAAATTAGGAAAAGACCCCCTTTAGAACAATATGAGCAGCAATGTGTGGAGTGGAGATATCCGCTTTCACTATAGCAAAGCAATCGTAGATTTCTTCAAGTGAAGCTAAGGTTGAAGCGCTAAATGAAATTTGTGTAAGTTGCGTTATTAGGAAACTCGATAGAGGTATGTTAAGGAAAATTATTACCTTCTTTTGGCATATTCTATGTATGCGAAAGCATGCTTAATATTATTTCATAAATGATTCTACTCTTAGCAGTTAAGGAATGTTCATGTTATTGATTTTTATGTTTAAAACATGTCTAAATATGTCCCTAAATTCTTATTGATGTATACAAGAAAGATGTTAATATTTCCAATGTCATCCGATAAGTTCAGAATATTTTATTGTCACTCATGCATTTGCATTATATTCAAGTATTATCCTGGACCCACATTTGTTATATACACTACTATATGATGTGAATTTTATATATATAGGGGATGAGGAAAATGGAATGGCGTTATATACGCAACATGACTGCGACTTATGCTGGACTATCACAAAAAGAAAGATGCCCAATGAGGTCAATATGATAATGATTATGCTCACGGAGGTCTATATGATATGATGCCCACAGAGGCTGTTATGGGAAGAAAGATACCCTTGTGTGGCCAATATATATGTATACCGCATTTGCATTGTGCATAACATAGGCATATTAGGGCCCTTAGAGGTAATTTATTACTGGTCGGCTGTTTCTGTTTCAGTGTATTGTTATATCCCTGTTATGCTATTGTTCATGCCTGACATATTCGGTACATCAGTCGTACTGACGTCCCTTTTGTTTGGAGACGCTATGTTTCATGCCCGTCGGTTCACGTAGGCAGGGCAGCGGTCCACGTTAGTAGGTTGCTGACTCAACGGATATTGGAGCACTCCCCTTATTTCAGAGTGTCGGTCTAATCTCGGTACGGTATATTTTTGTATGTACATATGGGTATGGTGGGGCTGTGACCCGACCTTATGATGTAGTGTACTCTTTTCGAGGCTTGTAGATGGTGTCCTGTGTGTAGCAGTCAAATATGGCCTTGTCGGCCTCAGTTTGTATATACGTATGGGTTGAGTTCTTCCATTTGTAAGATATTACGTGGCTTTCTTCTAGTCTATGAGTTATTTATGTTGGTAGGGTACCGGGTGACGACCCTTATGGCCCATGTTTAATTATGAATAGATGTTGACAGTACGATTAGTGGTACTCGGCGGGTGAGGTCCGAGTGCACGACATGAGTCTCCGGTTTGGGTGGTGACACATATGTGACAAGTATCCATGGGACGCACATCACACCAAACCTCCTCTTGATACTCACATTGTAAAATGAATACCTTCACTCTCCTATTAACCCAATACCCTCCCTCATCATAATAAGGATTACATCTCATCACACAAGGTATCCTCAACTATTTAACCGCTTGAGGAGTGATGAAATTGGTGTAACAATTATAATCTAGCACATGAGAGAATCCCGCACAACCACTAACATTCACCAACATTGAATGAAATCTCTTGTTAGGCTCAATTCTCATCTTGACCTTGAATTGAACTCTACTCACAACACTTTGAGTAGTTTTTGATGAAAGCGATCTCATTCCCTCTAGATAAGATTGCTTTATGGCACCACTTGAAGAGGGGCAAGTAAAATCACCACCGACATACATAATATGACTATAGGTAGGCTTCTCATGACCTTGAGGTTCACTTTCATCAACTTGATACTTCACAATCTTCATACTCAAGGTTGAAACCTTCATTAATATGTTCCTCACAAGAAGGGTAAATGTTGTATATAGAAGTACCTTCAAGGTTAAGATGGTTATCATAAGGCTCTTCCGAATCACTAGCCTCCACATAGGATCCATGAGTACTTCGTGCCTCATGTTCTTTATTGTAATGACCATATTCATATTCACAACCATAATTTGAAGCACTACACTGTTCATCGTAGCCATAGTTCTCATCATTACAACCATCAAAGCCGTCATCACCATGAATCGTAATCCATGAAGAAGTACCTATTTAGAGACACTTAATAAAAAAAGCAAACAAGTTAAGTTGGTGAAAATAAATCTCACATTCACTCTATGTGCGCACCTTGATTGTCTCACAAATTGTTGCGGGCAATGATTGTATGCTTGTTAATCCGGTTGAGTCACAAGGTATTTAGTTTCTACTATTTGCCGGAATGAATTCTTGTTCAACTTTGAAGAACGGGCGACTCAATTCAAACTAGGGATGTCTAATGGGACGGGTCGGCCCGGCCTGGCCCGCCCCGATCCCCCATAAAAAAACAATTATCGGTATTGGGGTTCGAACTAGGGACGGGGCCTGGGATCGTCCCTCCCGTCCCTATACCGCCCCGACCCGCCCCATCCTGACCCTACCCCGTCCCAATCCCCCCTGCTCCCACTTACTATTTTTGCCCCCCTCCACCCATAGACCCTCCCTCCCTCCTTAATATTTATTTTAACCCTTAAGTTAGTATATCTATAAATACCTTATTTTCTCTTCACTTTTCCCATAAATTTTCTTACCATCTCAGAAGCTAAATTGTAAATAGTGAACTTGTCAATTCGTTTGAGTTAAATTATTGACTCTGGTATTGCTATCATTTATATAATGTAGATAATTCTTCGTAGAGCTTACGAGTACTTAGGAAACTTGAATAGCGTGTAAGAATTGTTTAAAGAACACCATGCAATAATCATATTTTGAACAAATAAAGTAGCAACATGAGATGTGTTATGAATGCTAATTTATGAAGCCTTATTGACATTTAATAGTACATGTGTCTTTGAGTGGCTAGATTGAAGTAAATCTATGAATCTTTTATGGAAGTCGAATGCGGCATGAACCTAAATTGACACATGAAATTGTCAAAACTTTATCAAAAAGTCATTTTTAGCCCAGCCCGTCACAAAGTTGGACTGATATGTAGACCAAATTGACACATGAAATTTTTTGTCAAAATTTTCTCAAAACGTCAATTGTTTTTCAAGGTATGATATGTTGTCAAAAAAAATTTAAAAAGTTATTAGGTATTAAAAAATATAAAATTATAAAAGAACAAATAAGCAAATTAAAACTTTGTAAGAATTGAGTAGGTTGGATTATGACCCACTTTTTAGTCCATTTCATTCTAAGCTTTTTCAGCCCAAGTAACTTATAGGCGGGTTAATAACACACTCAATTATTAACTCAATTCATTTTAATCCACCCAAATTCAACCCAACTCGGCCTTTGACACCCCTGCTCACACGCATAACTAAAATTTATTTCGTCTTGTTTGTTCCTCTTTGAAGTGCTACGATTAATATCATGGTTGATCTACTATTTGCTTTTTCTTTGATTAATAATGATCTTCAAACATATTAATTTAATAATAATTGATCTCTAAAAGAGACAAGAATTAAATGTGAAGTATATTACTTGTAAAGGTTGAGCTATGATTTTAATCTTATGGGTACTGGATCATAAGGCGGCCTCAAGTATTAGCAATAGAGTTCTAAATTTATTTTTCTAAATATTTAGTGGTATTTTACACAATTACAATGTTTAAACTAAAGCTGCTGATTTTACGCCACCCACATGTTATATACTAACCTCTGCCCTAATTATCCTGTGATGCTAAAGACTTGAATTGTTTACCCACATATATAGTTTAATTAAATAATAATATTTTTTTTGTTCCAATTTATGTGATATTGTTCGAATTTCAAGAGATAAATGGGTTTTAATTTTTATTACGATATTTTCATACAACAACAACAACAACAACAACAACAACAACAACAACATACATAGTGAAATTCCACAATGTGGGGTATGGGGAGGGTAGAATGCACACATACCTACCAAGGGGTAGGTAGAGCGGTTGTTTTCGGGATATTTTCATATATCGTTTAAATTATTTTGCATTTTTAATTTTTGTGACTTGTAGTAAATTTTTGCGTAATAACCAACAACATACCCAGTGAAATCTCACAACGTTAAGTGCAGGAGGGTAGAGTGTGCGGAGATCTTACCTCTACCTTGATAGGTAGAGCGGTTGTTTTTGAAAGACCCTGATCTAGACACATCATAAACACAAGCAAAGCAAGAGTAACGGCCAGATCTTGACAAGAAATTTAAAGCGATATGACAATTTTGCTTAATAACCAAATATGTAAATTTTATTTTTATAATTTTTTTGTGACTTATAAAATCTTTACCCAATAACCAAATATGTAAATTTTATTTCAAAAATTTAAATATCATATATTAAAATTTAATGTCAACATTAAGAAGTCTATGCAATATTAATTGATTAGGGTAGAGGGAGTTTATTTTAATCAACTGAGTTATTCCTATAAGAACCGTGTAAGAAGAGTGGTGGAAGGAAAATATTCCTAGTTTCCTTAAATTCTTTCCGATTCGCAAAGGGGAAAGAAAAATAGTAGTACTAATTAGTAGAGTTTCTAAAACAGTAGCGTCAAATTTCTTACATATAATTATTGCAAGTACTCAGAAAACATACGTTTCTTGCCGTTTTGAGAGGAGTTATTGACTTTGCTTCCGACAAGCCAGGTAACTTTTTTTTTTCTTTTTCACGTTCATAATTTTAAATGTTATGTTGTTGTCAAAGAACTAAATCACTAATTATACACCAGATAACTTTTTTTCTTTTTAAATTTTAGCTTTCATGTTGTTAATTTGAATGTTTATTTCGTTCAAATCTGGTTAAACAGATTATATTGAGATTAAATTACTTTTTGGTTGATGTTCTTAAATATATAAGCTGTTGAAACATAACATATTAATTTCTTTTGTTTCATTTTTCTTCTTTTGGTAAAATTAATAATTCATGTTCTTGAAGTTTTGAAATACAGTAGACGTTGTTGAAGTTCTTGAATTTTGTATGAACATCTCTAAGTACTATCATCAATACGAGAAAATTCAATGTTACCCCCAAAAATTAGAGGTCAAATCTAAACATTCAACATAATCATGATAATAAATTGCAAATTCTATTCTCTAGCTTTCTTTTTCTCTTCACCTTTTCTTTTGTTCTTGTTTTTCTTCCCGTTAGGAAACTTTGCCTACTTTAATTAAAGAGGAACAAATATTGTTTTAGTTTTTTTGTTTCTTCAATTTAATTATATGTATAATTTCTTAAACAGGCAAAATGGGAAGATCAAAAATCAACAAGGAACTTATTCAAGATCACAAAAATAGGAAGTCAACTTTCTTGAAACGGAAGGCTGGATTAATTAAGAAAATCTCAGAACTATCAATACTTTGTGACATCAAAGCATGCATGATAATATATGAAGGAAATAATAATCAAGTTACTATTTCTCAACATGATGAAATCTGGCCAAATGATCCAAACCAAGTTCAAGAACTAATAAATCTCTACAAAAACCAACCACTCGAAGGCCAGAGAAAAAGGGATAAGAACTTGTCAAGCTTCTTTGAAAATCAAAAGAAAAATGAGGAGATCAAAGCAGAAAGGTATCCCACTTGGGATTCAAGATTCGACCATTTATCTATAGAAGAATTACGAAATCTTACTGGAGTTCTTGAGAGAAAAATGGAGAATGCAAAAGAAAAAGCCGAGTTCTTGAAGGGCACGAACAATGTTCAAGATTCGATTGGAAGTTCTCTTTCTCTTGATCAAGAAATATGGGATTACCCTGAGCTCATGAACAACAATTCGATCAACCAAAATACTCCGTGGCCTATTTCTTATGTTAATCCTTTTATCGATAATAATAACAACTTCTTTCAAGAATTCCCAGGTGATTTTCGAGTGATTCCAAGTGGTATGAATTCAATGGGCGCGGGGATGGATACTGGACTTCTTCCTATCGATGATTATCAATTTCGCAATAAAGATTCTATGAAGATTGAGGCAGAAAATTGGTTGGCGAATAATGGAATTGGTTCAAGTTCAACAATGCAGCCTATGGAATACCCTTTCATGTACAATGGCTCTACTCATATGCCTTATGGATTCCAGTAGATTTTGTTTTATTTAGATCATGACATTTTGCATGTAATTAATTAGTATGTGCTGTAGTTCCTCCTTTGTTTGTTTTAGAAGTAGCTGGAGCGAACAAATTAGGAACTTCTTTTTTGTTAGATTAATGTGCCTTGTAATATTAACTTTTGTGCTTAATTCTAGTTGCACTCTCTTTTGTAATGATTCCTATTAGTTAATATATATATATATATATAATAATTCTATTTTAACCTTGGTGCAACATAGTAGTTCTAAATATCCGAACTTGACATCTTATTTCTTTTAGTGTAATGTTAGGAATGGCGCAAGAAATTTCAAGAGTTCGATTATTTTGAGCACCTTTGTTACACTACATATAAGTATTTTTCATATTTACTAAAAAATAGCAATATTGTCCTTGTGCCTAGGGTCTACCAGAGATAGCCTCTCTTCCTCTTAAAATATAGGTAAGGTCTGCGTACACTCTACCTTCCCAAACTTCACATCATGAGATTTTATTGGGTATGTTATTATTGTTGTTATATTAAATATAGCAATAGTTTACCAAACGTAGCAGATTAGGAAAAACGTGGACCGTAAATTTGAGCATAAAAATGACCTTTCTAACAGAAAATAAATATTCTTTGATTTTAGGCTTCAATTCTAGTAAAACTAGTCACTCCTAATGATACAATAAAAGATAGAAGAAACAAAGAAATAACAAGGAATTTAATAAATAAGAGGATAAAGGGATAAATAGGTAGACAAAGTTCACAATGGAAATAAATGTTGGAAATTAGCCTTTGGCGGGAGTTGCGACCGACCAACTTTAACGGCTTAAACACTAGTGTTACGTATGTTGGAGAATCCGGTTCTTCACACATGCATGATCTACTAAGTACGTAGATAACCGTAGGGCCAAGAATCGTCAAATTTCATTGAGAAATGAAAGACATATTGGTTCACGAAGTGAGGTGTTTGAAGCATGGAACAATGTCGTATTGTGTTCAATTCTCCCTCATCGGTAGAGGAAGAAAGAATTGTTGTGTATATAAGACTCGAAATTGGTTTGGGGTTTGGGACCCCAAGGGGTATCCCATGTGTTTAAAGGAGGGAGGACCTAGATGTGCTATTATCTTTTTGGGCCAGAAAACTTTGCCAGAAGTACAGTTTGATCCCAAAAGTTTCAGATGTACAGTTTGGACCAGAATTTTTTCAGATGTACAGTTTGATCCCTGAAGTTTCAAGATGTACAGTTTGATCCCTGAAGTTTCCAGAAAGTCAAAATTTGGACGGTCAAAGCAGAAATGCCACATCACTCAATTCAGCCATTTATTTTGGTTGAATTACTCCTCCTATAATGGCCAATCCGTTGGTCTTTCACCATTTATGTTGGTGACTTTACTACCTCCATAATGACCATTATTTGGCTGTTATGGAGGCAGTTTTTCAGTCCCTCCCTCACCTATATAAACACCCCCTTACACCATTGTTGAGGACAAACACTAAGACTTGATATACACGAAAATACACAAAGCAGAAAACTCTTCTTCCTACAACTTCCAAACATCATTTCGTTACTCAATATTCTTCATAGTAGCACTTGAGTTTCCTTTGCTCAAGTGTTCCATTGCTGTTTTATCTTGGGAGACAAATTGTCCAGGACGTATAAATGATACATACGGGGAAATATTGTCTTAAGGACAGAGTGCCACACTCGACTCAGCAAAAACAATTTTCCAGTTTTTCTTGTTCAACAATTGTAATTTCAGATTTCTAGTTGAATTATTGAATCTTTGTTTATCCTTTCAAATACTTGTAATAGTTATATACTTTTGTGCTTAATTCTAGTTGCACTCTCTTTTGTAATGATTCCTATTAGTTAATATATATATATATATATATATATATATATATAATAATTCTATTTTAACCTTGGTGCTTAGTATATCAAAGGATGAGGTCCCAAAATAATTTAGGACTTAATAAGTATGACGATAGAGATTAATAATAATTGTTGTATGTTCCAAAGAGGTCATGGATTAGTGTTATATCACACATTAGACATTGAGCATATGAAAGTTTTATAAGTTATTAAGATTTAAGTGAATTGGGATCAAGAAATTAATTATGTGGGTAATTGATTAAATGTTGGAGTAAAGTGGGAGAGTAAGAAATCAATTATGGTGCTAATTATGATTAATTGGATAAGTGACTTTGGTGGGCATATACATGGAAACCTACAAGAAACGCTATAAATGACTAATCAATATTAAATGGTGTTTTGGAAACTTATGGTATAATGATCTTTATAGAGATTATATTATGGGGGACCTACAACACATTAACAACATATATAAGATTTCGTTTTGTGGAACAAGAAGTTTCATAATGAAACTTGTGCTGAAACTCTTCTCTATGTTTCATAAGGAAACATGTACTGCAATGTTTAGCTAGTGGGAGATATATATATTTTCCTTCTTCTTCTCTTAAATTAGGAAAAGACCCCCTTTAGAACAGTGTGAGCAGCAACGTGTGGAGTGGACATATCCGTTGCACTAAAGCAAAACGCAAAGAATGGCATAGAGGTTATGCCCATGTTAGTTTCATCTAGATGATAGCAAATTGTAGCTTTCTTCGAAGTGAAGCTAAGGTTGAAGCGCTAAACGAGTTGTGTGAGTTGTGTTATTAGAAGACTCGATAGAGGTATATTAAGGTAAATTATTTCCTTCTTTTGGCATGTTCTATGTACGAAACGTAACTGTAATATAATTCCATAAATGATTCTACTCTTAGCAGTTAAGGAATGTTCATGTTATTGATTCCTATGTTTAAAGCATGTCTAAATATGTCCCTAAATTCTTATTGAGGTATATAGGAAATATGTTAATATTTCCAATGTTAGCCGAAGGTACAAGGATATTATGTCATTCGATAAGTTCAGAATATTTTATTGTCACTCATGCATTTGCATTATATTCATATATTACCATGGATCCACATGTGTTATATACATTAGTATATGGTATGAATTATATATATATAGGGGATGAGGAAAAGGGAATGGCGTTATATCCGCAACACCACCTGCAGCTAGTACAGACTATCACAAAAAGGAAGATGCCCAATGAGGCTAATATGATAATGATTATTCCCACAGAGGTCGATATGATATGATGCCCACAGAGATTGTTATAGGAAGGAAGATTCTCTTGTGTGGCCAATATACATATATACAACATTTGCATTGTGGCCAATATACATATATACATCATTTACATATATACATCATTTACATATATACATCATTTGTTGAGTCTTAAGAATTCGAGTTTAACTCGTGCCTTATACAATTTCAGTAATGACGGTCACCAAAAAGACTCCGGTTACTTCATATTCGTAGCCGATAAATGAACGATTTCTACCAAGACGATTGATACGCCAGAAGGGCAGTATTATGTAAAAAGTTTCAAGATTATGAGAAGTTGTTTCACTTATATACGGAAGAGATAATGCAAGTCTGGAAAGCGGAATGTTTGCTTTGGGATACAAAAACAAAAAGGGAGTAAAGTAAAGGAAGTACTAAGCACATGAACGCATAAGATTGTAAGGATTCTCTCTGTAAACCTTATCGTGTTTATTATTACAGTAATGCCTTCTTCCAATAGGGCTATGATTAGCAGGGAGATTGAGGTTGGATTGAGTGTAAATGCAAGTAGTATGCTCTCTTTTGGGATAGATCCATCAGAGGATATGAGTAAGTTACTTTCCCAGGTATTGACGAATCTAGTAGTACAAGATGAGTTGAGGGACGCTCATGTACCATCAGTCCTACCGCCGGCTCCGTATGATTAGGATATAAGGAGACCGGTGCAGGTATTGAATCAATTGGTTACCTCTCAGGAACGATTTCATCCTAGAGCATCTGATAGATATAGGCCTTTGAGAGGTCAAGGAGCTTATACCCTAAGGAGTTTATTAGCTAGGGATCGCCGATATATAAAGGGTTCAAAGATGCCAATATCTCAAGGTCAAAGTTGTAAAGGTCGAGTGAGACCATCCCGACCATCTTGTAGTCAGTATGGTCGAGCGTATGTCGTATTATGCCACAAGGGTACAGGGGGTTGGTTTAGTGTGGCAACCATGATCACAACATTTCGAAGTGTCCAAGTTGATGCGCAAAGGTAAGGATAAGATGATTATGAGTTGTACAGCTGAAAGTAGAAGACATCATTGGAATGTTTAGTAAGTTATGAAAATCTACACATTTTGCAGTGACTCGTGTTGATTAGAATGAGAGAATAGGTTATGTACGTGCGACCTAAATTGTAATGTTTTACCTAGGATAGATGGGGAACTGTCCAAGGGTATCATTAACGAGAATGGATTGCCACAATCAAATAGGCTGAAGAGTGACCATCAGTAAATTTAAGAGGATCACGTAAAGTGACGTACTCAGAATAGTGATCCCAAGTCATATATAAGGATCGAGTTATCCATGGTAATGAAAGGGGACATAAGCTTCTCGTTCGTGCGTAGAGAGCCATACAACGTATTATTGAGAATTACATGTATCAATATTAGTAAGCTAAGGTATGCTATAGGTATTGGACTGGTAAGGTCTTTGGTTTCATTGTGCAGCATATTACAATTCTAAATAACCTTTGGATAACAATAGCTTGTTGGGGGCAATTGAGGACGAGAACTATGGAAAAATCAAAGAATGGTTGTAATAATTATGAAAACAGTTAATAAGTATGAATGGAATGGTATGATCAAGTATCAAGGCAGATATATTTTTCGTTTAATGACGAGTAGAAGGAAGGATTACGACAAGAAGGATAAAGGTGAATGAGATTTTAGTTATGCAGGTGTCCCAATTGTATGATTACTCTAGAACAGCGTTAGGACCAATGGTAGAGGAAGGACAGAAAGAACTCTTCGGTCAAATGTGACGAACCCCTGATGTTCAGGAAGGTAATATGAGAAATACTTTGAGATAAGGGATGTCCCCAAAACAACTTGAAATGGAAATGTAAAAGTAAGATGAATAAGTACTTGGTCGATAAGAGATCTAATAATGATATGACAAGAAAGCTTGACAAGTCATTAGATCTGGTAACACCGTGAATAGAATCTAAACATACAAAGCATCGGTTCTGTAACATATGCAGTCATACCTCTCAGGAAGTATGTAAATGGAAGTAACAGTGAGTAAAGTTCGAGATTAGCACCTAAACAGGTGAGAAGGGGCCAATGATGCTTAGGGATACAAGGTAGACATTAAACATATATGTCAAGAGATAATGACACTATAATGAAGATAAAATGTCAGCAAAATACAAATGACTATGAGTATTTTTGAACTAACCAAAGGTTCTACGAGATAGATAAAGTAATGGGTAACAACTTAAGAGATCAAGGAAATTTTTTTCCAAAGGGCCATTGATAGAAAGTCTTAGCCATGAGGCGAGTGAAGGAATTCGAATCTAAGTATAGTGACCAGGCTTGGATATAGTAGGCCAATGTCATGTAATGCAAATTCTTCAGAATATTCCACGCATTGAATGAGGGAATAAGTTAACCACTAATCCTTTAAAGGGTAATAGCGCCAAGGATTGGAATCAGGAGCAATGTTGGAGATTACGTATGTATACCAGAATATTTTAGAATTAAGAAGAGCACGAAAAGTAACAAAATGAGTGAACAATTGTCAAAAGAAGTAAGGAAATGAAGTTGCTTATAATTACGAGTAGTGAGAAAGTACAGATTCCTTTCAGACCATGAATGAGAGTTAACTGCGATGATACGCACACTTCAGATTTGATAACACTGTCCATCAAGTGTTCTTGATTGAGATACTACAAATATAAGAGTTTACAGTACACCAGTTAACAAATAAAGCTAAGTTGAGAATAGAATCATTCACCCACAAGCGGCTGACCATTGTGAGGACGAGGGAGAGATATTGACTTGAGGGAATACATCAGTTAGCGAAGTGGGATTCCAATCGAAGGATTTAGATAGTGATAGACCTATGACTTAGAATACAACAGTGTTATCCCTCACACTGGAAGAAAAGGAACGTCATGATAAAGATCCCATTTTTTTAAAAAAAAAAATCGGGAAAGATATTTAACAAACGAGAACCGCAACTTTCGAGTATAACAGGAAAGGCACCCCAGGTGGAAGGTCCATTTGTGTATTCCTAATGTAGCAGGATTTCGAGACAAGATTATGACAGAGGCTCATTACTCACGACATTCCATTTACCCTGGAGCTACTAAGATGTGTCATGATCTCAAAGGTATGTATTGGTGGAATGACATGAAAAGAAACATTGCGGAGTTTGTAGTTCAATGTCTTAATTGTCAGGAGGTAAAAAAAATTGAACACCTAAATCCCGACGGATTGACTCAGAACATCAAGATCCCGATGTGGAAATGTAAAATGATTAATATGGATTTCATTACGGGTTTACCTCGCCTTATCATAAGTCTGATTCTATTTGGGTGATTGTTGATAGAATGACCAAATTAGCTCAATTCATGACGTTCAAAACTACCTACACAACCGAGGACTACGCAAAGTTATACATTAAGGAGGTTTATACCTATTTCTATTATATCTAACTGAGGTGCGCAGTTCACAGCTAATTTTTGGAGATCATTTTGAAAAGATTTGGGCACTCAAGTTAATCTTAGCACAACCTTCCACCATCAAACAGACGGGCAGGCCGAGCGTACGATTCAATCGTTCGAGGTCGTTCCACGAGCTTGTGTATTGGAATGTAAGAGGAAGTTGGAACGATCATTTACCCCTCATTGAATTTGTGTACAATAACAATTATCATGCTAGCATTAAAATGGCTCCATATGAGGCTTTGTACGGACGGAGATGTAGATCTCCTATCGGATAGTTTGAGGTAGGTGAATCAAAGTTATTTGGGCCTGACTTAGTACATCAAGCCATAGATAAGGTGAAGTTTATCCAAGAACAACTGTTAATCACTCAGAGTCGTCAGAAGTCGTATTCAGATGTGTGACGGCGAGACTTAGAATTCCAAGTGGATGATTGCGTCTTCTTGAAGATTTCGCCTATGAAGGAGGTAATGCGATTCCGAAAGAAGGGAAAGCTCAGTCCAAGGTGTATTGGGCCATATCGCAAAATACAAAGAATCAGTAAAGTAGCATACGAATTGGACTTGCCTTTGGAGTTGGAGTTTGTTCATCCGGTTTTCCATGTTTTTAGGTTGAGAGCATGTATTGGAGATCCTTCCCGAATTGAACCGATTGATGATGTGAAGATTACAGAGGATCTATCATAAGAAGAGGTTCCTATTGCTATGTTAGGTCGACAAGTCCGCAAGTGGAGGACTAAAGAAGTAGCCTCCGTAAAAGTTCTTTGGCAGAAAAAGAACATAGAATAAATGACATGGAGGGTGGAAGAGGAGATGATTCACAAATATCCATGCCTATTCCAGACCAACGCCGAGGTTCTGAGAGAAACATAAGGTGAGTTCTAATTCCTAATATTATAATTAATGCTTAAGCACCATGTGAGGTCTGATGTAATGATATATGTTACATTAAATGGCCCGTGAAAAATAGTTGTATTTTTTGACTACGTGAAGGGAATTAGATATGTCACCCCAACATTCGAGGATAAATGTTTCTAAGGGGGAAATGATGTAACACCCCGTACTTTCGGGCGATACTTTTGAGTGATGGTTGGAACAATCAGGCATATACAAATAGACCTAAGGCCTGAAGAAATTTAGTTAGTGAGGTATTCACATCAAGAGCTTAGTATATAAAAGGATGCGGTCCCAAAATAATTTAGGACTTAATAAGTATGACGATGGGGATTAATAATAATAGTTGTATGTTCCCAAAGATGTCATGGATTAGTGCTATATCACACAATTATGACATTGAGCATATGAATGTTTTATAAGTTATTAAGATTTAAGTGAATTGGGATCAAGAAATTAATTATGTGGGTAATTGATTAAATGTTGGAGTAACGTGGGAGAGTAAGGAATCAATTATGGTGCTAATTATGATTAATTGGATACGTGACTTTGGTGGGCATATACGTGGAAACCTACCCAAAAAGCTATAAATGACTAATCAATATTATATGGTGTGTTGGCAACTTGTGGTATAATGAGCTTTATAGAGATTTTATTATGGGGGGACCTACAGCACATTAACAACATATATAAGATTTCGTTTTGTGGAACAAGAAGTTTCATAATGAAACTTGTGCTGAAACTCTTCTCTATGTTTCATAAGGAAACATGTACTGCAACGTTTAGCTAATGGGAGATATATATATATATATATTTTTTCCTTCTTCTTCTCTTAAATTGGGGAAAAGACCCCCTTTAGAACAATATGAGCATCAATGTGTGGAGTGGAGATATCCGCTTGCACTAAAGAAAAACGCGAAGAATGGCGTAGAGGTTATGCCCACGTCGGTTTCATCTAGATGATAGCAAATTGTAGCTTTCTTCGAAGTGAAGCTAAGGTTGAAACGCTAAATGAGCTATGTAAGTTGTGTTATTAGGAGACTCGATAGAGGTATGTTAAGGTAAATTTTTTCCTTCTTTTGGCATGTTCTATGTACGAAACGTAACTGTAATATTATTACATAAATGATTCTACTCTTAGCAGTTAAGAAATGTTCATGTTATTGATTTCTATGTTTAAAGCATGTCTAAATATGTCTCTAAATTCTTATTGAGGTATATAGGAAAGATGTTAATATTTCCAATGTTAGCCGAAGGTACAAGGATATTATGTCATCCGATAAGTTCAGAATGTTTATTGTCACTCATGCATTTGCATTATATTTATGTATTACCCTGGACCCACATGTGTTATATACATTTACTATATGGTATTAATTATATATATATAGGGGATGAGGAAAAGGGAATGGCGTTATATATGCAACACCACCTGCAGCTGGTATAGACTATCACAAAAAGGAAGATGCCCAATGAGGCCAATATGATAATGATTATGCTCACGGAGGTCGATATGATATGATGCCCACAGAGGCTGTTATGGGAATGAAGATGTCTAGTGGGCCGGGTCGGCCCTCTCTGATCCCCCATAAAAACAATTATCGGTATCGGGGTTCGAACTAGGGACGGGGCCTGGGATCGTCCCGCCCGCCCCGATCCCGACCCGACCCGACCCACCCCATCCCGACCCTACCCCGTCCCAATCCCCCCCACTCCCACTTACTATTTTTGCCCCCCTCCACGCATAGACCCTCTCTTCCTCCTTAATATTTATTTTAACCCTTAAGTTAGTATATCTATAAATACTTTATTTTCTCTTGACTTTTCCCATAAATTTTCCTACCATCTCTGAAGCTAAATTGTAAATAGTGAACTTGTCAATTCTTTTGAGTTAAATTATTGACTCGGGTATTGCTATCATTTATATAATATAGATAATTCTTCGTAGACCTTACGAGTACTCGGGAAACTTGAATAGCGTGTAAGAATTTTTTAAAGAACACCATGCAATAATCATATTTTGAACAAATAAAGTAGCAACATGAGATGTGTTATGAACGCCAATTTATGAAGCATTATTGGCATTTAATGGTACATTTGTCTTTGAGTGGCTAGATTGAAGTCAATCTATGAAGCTTTTATGGAAGTCGAATGCGGCATGAACCTAAATTGACACATGAAATTTTGTCAAAACTTTATCAAATAGTCATTTTTAGCCCAACCCATCACAAAGTTGGATTGATATGTAGACCAAATTGACACATGAAATTTTTTGTCAAAATTTTCTCAAAACGTCAATTGTTTTTCAAGGTATGATATGTTGTCAAAAAAAATTTTAAAAAGTTATTAGGTATTAAAAAAATATAAAATTATAAAAGAACAAATAAGCAAATTAAAACTTTGTAAGAATTGAGTAGGTTGAGTTATGACCCATTTTTTAGCCCATTTCATTCCAAGCTTTTTCTGCCCAAGTAACTTATAGGCGAGTTAATAATACACTCAATTATTAACTCAATTCATTTTGATACACCCAAATTCAACCCAACTCGGCCTTTGACACCCCTGCTCGCACGCATAACTAAAATTTATTCTCTTCTTGTTTGTTCCTCTTTGAAGTGCTACGATCAATATCATGGTTGATCTACTATTTGCTTTTTCTTTGATTAATAATGATCTTCAAACATATTAATTTAATAATAATTGATCTCCAAAAGAGACAAGAATTAAATGTGAAGTATATTACTTGTAAAGGCTGAGCTATGATTTTAATCTTATGGGTACTGGATCTTAAGGCGGCCTTAAGTATTAGCAATAGAGTTCTAAATTTATTTTTATAAATATTTAGTGATATTTTATACAATTACAATGTTTAAACTAAAGCTGCTGATTTTACGCCACCCACATGTTATATACTAACATCTGCCCTGATTATCGTGTGATGCTAAAGACTTGAATTGTTACCCACATATATAGTTTAATTAAATAATAATGTTTTCTTTATTCCAATTATGTGATATTGTTCGGATTTCAAGAGTGAAATGAGTTTTAATTTTTATTACCATATTTCCATATACCGTTTAAATTGTTTTGCATTTTTAATTTTTGTGACTTGTAGTAAATTTTTGCCTAATAATCAACAACATACCCAATGAAATCTCACAACGTGGGGTCTGTGGAGGGTAGAGTGTACGCAAACCTTACCTCTACCTTGGTAGGTAGAACGGATGTTTCCGAAAGACCTTCGGCTCAATACACAGCATAAACACAAGCAAAAGAAAATAAACGGTCAGATCCGGACAAGAAATTTAAAGCAGTATGACAATTTTACTTCTTAACCAAATATGTAAATTTTATTTTTATAATTTTTTGTGACTTATAAAATCTTTGCCCAATAACCAAATATGTAAATTTTATTTCAAAAATTGAAAAGTCATATATTAAAATTTAAGGTCAAAATTAAGAAGTCTTGACTTTCGAAATTCAAACTATGCCACATTAATTGATTAGGGTAGAGGGAGTTTATTTTAATGAACTGAGTTATTCCTATAAGAACCGTGTAAGAAGAGTGGTGGAAGGAAAATATTCCTAGTTTCCTTAAATTCTTTCCGATTCGCAAAGCGGAAAGAAAAATAGTAGTACTAATTATTTGAGTTTCTAAAACAGCGCGTCAAATTTCTTATATATAATTATTGTAAGTACTCAGAAAACATACGTTTCTTGCCGTTTTGAGAGGAGTTATTCACTTTGCTTCCCACAAATCTAGGTAACTTTCTTTTTTTCTTTTTCACGTTCATAATTTTAAATGTTATGTTGTTGTTTGTCTCAAAGAACTAAATCACTAATTATACACCAGATAACTTTTTTTCTTATTTAATTTTAGCTTTCATGTTGTTAATTTGTAGTTTTATTTCGTTCAAATCTGGTTAAACAGATTATATTGAGATTAAATTACTTTATTGGTTGATGTTCTTAAATATATAAGCTGTTGAAACATAATATATTAATTTCTTTTGTTTCATTTTTCTTCTTTTGGTAAAATTAATAATTCATATTCTTGAAGTTTTGAAATACAGTAGAGGTTGTTGAAGTTATTGAATTTTGTATGAACATCTCTAAGTACTATCATCAATACGAGAAAATTCAATGTTATCCCCAAAAGTTAGAGGTCAAATCTAAACATTCAACATAATCATGATAATAAATTGCGAATTCTATTCTCTAGCTTTCTTTTTCTCTTCACCTTTTCTTTTGTTCTTGTTTTTCTTCCCGTTAGGAAACTTTGCCGACTTTAATTAAAGAGGAACAAATATTGTTTTAGTTTTTTTGTTTCTTCAATACCGAAGGGTAGCCAATGTGGTCTCCGAATCATGTTGGTTACGTAATTTGCTTTTAGATCTTCATTGTCCAATTCAAAAGGCGACCTTAGTGTATTGCGATAATATTAGTGCCATATACCTTTCTGGTAATCCGGTTCAGCACCAACGCACTAAGCATATCGAGATGAAGTATGACGATAGGGATTAATAATAATAGTTGTATTTTCCCAAAGAGGTCATGGATTAGTGCTACATCACACGATTAGACATTGAGCATATGAAAGTTTTATAAGTTATTAAGATTTAAGTGAATTGGGATAAAAAAATTAATTATGTGGGTAATTGATTAAATGTTGGAGTAAAGTGGGAGCTTAAGGAATCAATTATGATGCTAATTATGATTAATTGGATAAGTGACTTTGGTGGGCATATACGTGGAAACCTATAGGAAAAGATATAAATGACTAATCAATATTAAATGGTGTGTTTGGCAACTTGACGAACTCAATAAAAGTATGTTTACATGAATCCAGCAAACGTAACCTTTATGTGAGAAGATAAATTCCCTTCACTCGCGACACACTCGATCAAGCTTATGATTTGCCATGTGTCTATCCAAATGGCTTGATCGCTTTATCTCATCCATATTAGTTGACAACTAAACCATATTCTAAATATGTCTCTTGCATTGGCCAATGACTTGGTCGACCTAATATCACTGAGAAGTTGAGTGTTCTTTCGAATATCCAATCAAGGAATGAATCCTATTCTTGGCTCAACTACCACCTTAATTTATATTTTAATTCACCCAACACAAGCCGTGTCTTATCCTATAAGGAGTTTAAGCTTAGAACAGGGTCAAAGTACATTACTATGTAAACAAGGTGCGTATTGACCTCAAGTCAAAGGACCTTCATCTCCCACACGCTGATAACACTTTAGACATGTATAACAAATAGTTTATCAGCAAGGTATACCAATACTTTCCAAAAGTATCCATGTGTCCATCACTAGAAACTCTTACTAGTACCAGGTGAGACATACTACATTCTCTAAAAATGTGATGCAGACCACATGTCGACTTATAACATATCATCGATTTTCCATTCTCGATGATCATTAGTCGAGGCTATTTTAGAGTTACGCTCTATGATAAATATCACACTCTATTAATGACAACGTAAGCTCAAGGGATGCACATTAATGAATAATTACAAACAATCAAATAATAGTTCAATAATCGCAAATGTCATAAATATTAATCTTATTAATAATATGATGTTCAAGTACATTTGTCCTTAATAATGATTGTCTCTAGGACATACATACTTTCAATCTCCCACTTGGCCTACAACCAATCTTCGATGTATCTAATACCCATGTTTTCAAAATGACCATTATGCTTAACCAAGCTTAATGGTTTAGTAAATGGGTCAACTAGATTATCATTTGTAGGAACATAGTCTAATCGTATTTCTGTTTGTTGATCTTGGTTCCTTAGCTTGCGCAATCGCACCAGTGTTGTCACAATAAATCGTTATAGGACAAGTGGCACTTGTAACAACCCCTAGTTCCTTTAGGAACTAAGATATCGCGACAACTTCTTCACCAGCTTCCGATCCAGCAATGTACTCGGCTTCAGTTGTCGAATCAGCAGTTGTAGCTTGCTTGGAACTTTTCCAACTCACTATTCCGCCATTGAAAATGAAGACATATCCAGATTGAGATTTGAAGTCATCAAGATCTGTCTGGAAGCTAGCATCGGTGTACCCAGTACACACCATCTTCTCTTGTCCACCATAGACTAAGAAATGTTCTTTATTTCGTCTAAGATACTTAAGAATACTCTTGACTGCTTTCCAGTGTTCTTCCCCAGGATTCTGCTGGAATTTGCAAGTCATACTACGTGCATAGGCCACATCTGGCCTCGTACAGGTCATGACATACATGATAGATCCTATAGCTGAAGCATAAGGGATTATTTTCATGCGTTCAAGTTCTGCAACAATAGAAGGATTATCCTGCCTTGACCCATAAGAAGACTTCCCTTCTTGGAGTTCTCCATAGAGAACCGTCTTAGCACTTTGTCTATGTATATGCACCGTGACAACCCCAATAATCTATTAGGTCTATCTCTATATATCCTAATTCCAAGAATGTAACAGGCTTCACCCAAGTCCTTCATTATGAAGGTGTTGGATAACGATTCCTTGACTGATTGCATGAGAGTCTTATTATCTCTCATTATTAATATGTCATCTACATATATAACAATGAAGACAACACTCCCTTCCTTGCGCTTACTATAAATGCAGGGATCTTCTTTGCTTCTAACAAAGTCAAACGATTTGACTGCTTTGTCAAAGCAAATATTCCAACTCTTTGAGGTTTGATTAAGTCCATAAATAGACTTCTGTAGCTTGCATACTTCTTTGGGCTTAGACTTGGATGTAAAACCCTCAGGTTGTATCATATACACCTCCCCAATTAGGTTACCATTGAGGAAAGTAGTTTTAACATCCATTTTCCAAATGTCATAATCATAGTATGCGACTATTGCAAGAAAAATCCGAATGGACATAATTTTCGCAACAGGTGAAAAGGTTTCATCATAATCGACCCCAGGCCGTTGATTATTACCTTTAGCCACAAGTCTTGCCTTATAAGTATGTAACTTTCTATATGCATCAATCTTCTTCTTGAAGATCCATTTGCATCCTATGGGTCTAACCCCTGTTGGCAAATTAACTAAGTTCCAAACTTGATTGATGTACATCGAGTCCATCTCAGATTTCATGGCTTCTTGCCATCTCTGCGAATCAATGTCTAACATATCTTCGCTGTAGGTTGTAGGTTCATCGTCATCAGGAATATGTATCTCATTATGTGTTTCAACAAGGAGATTAAGTCTTTCAGGCGGACGATGAGTCCTAGTGGTCCTACGGAGTTGATTATTCTGCGTTTCAGTGTTTGTTGCATTCTGATTCTGAGAAGGTATTTGTGTGCTGGACAATCCATCACCTTGAGAGCTTTGAAGAATGTCATTTTCATATATTTCTTGAATGGAATGATGTACAACCATTGTATCATCTTCCATTGGTTGTGTATGAGAGTCTTGCATTTCTGCACTATCTCTCACAACACTCCCACTGGCTGAAGGGCGTACTCTAAGTACCCAATCTTTACTAAATACTCCCACTGAATCTTTGTCTAGGTCTTTTGACAAGGGTTCAACTTCTATGTTATCTTGTGGTTCTTGAATTTCTTCAAGTTCTATCTTATTGCAGCTCCATTCCTTATAGACATAGTCTTCTTCAAGGAAAGTTGCATTTCTGGAAATAATGACCTTATGTTCTCCAGGAAGATAGAAATAGTATCCCTTAGTTTTCTTTGGATACCCCCCAAAATAATATTTCTCACTTTTAGATTCCAACTTGTCAGTAAGCATCTTCTTTACATATGCAGGGCACCCCCAGGGTCGCATGTGTTTAAGTGTTGGCTTCTTGCCATTCTATATCTCATATGGAGTTTTCTCTACTGACTTTGAAGGAACCCTGTTCAAAATATAAATTGAGCTTTGCAATGCATAGCCCCAAAGGTATGTTGGTAGAGTTAAGAAACTCATCATGGATCTAACCATATCTAATAGTGTTCGATTTCTCCTTTCAGTAACACCATTCATCTATGGCGTTCCAGGAGGTGTCCATTGTGATTGAACTCCATGAAGCTTCGAGTAATCCAGAAATTCTTTACTTAAGTATTAACCTCCTCGATCTGATCAAAGTGTCTTAATACGTGTTTCAAGTTGCTTCTCTACTTCTGACTTGTACTCCTTGAATTTATCAAAGGCTTCGGACTTGTGTTTCATAAGATACACATGCCCAAACCTTGTGAAATCGTCTGTTAAAGTGATGAAATAAGAGAAGACTCTCTTAGCTTGAGTTGAAAATGGCCCACATACATCAGTATGGACCAACTCAAGTACCTCTTTGGCTCGCACCCCTTTCCTAGAAAGTGGCTTATTGGTCATATTTCCTCTCAAGCAAGATTCACAGTTACCATAGGACTTCAAGTCAAATGGTTCCAGGTAGTCTAACTTTCTTAATTTTGATATCCTTGATTCATTGATGTGACCAAGTCTACAGTGTTATAAGTAGGTGGGGTTTCTTGGATTACTTATCTTAGCTCATTTGTTTTGCGCATTGAAAATTTCACGACTACAGTTTAGAACATATAAACCATCCACAAGCGGAGCATTTCCACAAACAAAACCATTAAAATATAGTACATAACTGCCATTGGCAATAAATGAGGAAAACCCCTTAATGTCTAACACTAGGATAGAAATAATATTCCTCGTCAATGGGGGAACAAAATAACAATTATTTAGTTCTAAACAAAAGCCTGAAGGTAAATCTAGTCTATAAGTTCCCACGCGTTAAGCATCCACTCGTGCTCCATTTCCAACGCGTAGGTCTACCTCCCAAGGTCCAACCTTTCTGCTGTCAATCAGACCCTGCACACTATTACAAATGTGTGAGCCACAAGCGGTATCAAATACCCAGCAGTGCGAGTTACTTATAGACATGTTTATTTCCAATGACAAACATACCTTGTCCAGTAGAGCCAGGAGCACCTAGTGTTTTGCCTCCTCCTGGAGCTGTGCAGTCCTTTTTCCAGTGCCCCTTCTTCTTGCAGTTGAAGCACACATCCGAAGATACCTTTGCCTTCTTCTGAACACCTCATCTAGGTTTCATAACTGTAGGTGCAACAACTGTCTTATTCTTCTTCTTCTGCACGTTCTTACCCTTGAGTTTGAACTTACTAGAAGATCCCACCATGAGCACGGCTTTACCTTTAGAGGTAGATGATTCAAAAGTCTTCAACATGTTGTGAAGCTCTGGAAGACTTGCCTTGGTCCCATTCATAGGCAACTTTTTTCCAATTGAAGCCAACCTTTCTATCAGCCCAATCATCTTCAAAACATGTGCTGATACTTGACCCCCATTGTTCATCTTACACTTGAAAAAGACCCTCAACAGTTCATACTCCATTGTCTGAGATTGTGAGTCATAGAAACTCTTAAAGTGTTCTAGCATTTCGTTGGGGCTCATGTTTTCATGTTGCCTCTGTAACTCCAAGGTCACGGAGGACAACATTACACATTGTGCCGAGGTAGCATCGTCTAGATGTTTCTGATAAGCCACCTTATTAAATAGGGCATACTCAGCAAAATCTTCAGCAGGGACTGTGGGGAACACTATGTTTAACACATACTCAAATCTTTCTAGTCTTAACACAAATCACAGATTTCTTAACCAGTCAGGGTAATTTGATCCAGTCAACTTGTTTGTCTCGACCAACATTTTCAGTGATAGATTTGACATTTTATACGACTGAAAAACAAATTGACTTGAAATTAAACTCTAATATAATTTCTATTGAACACATTCGTTAACTAATTAACATGGCCTTTAGTTTAATTAGCTTCCACTATTTTAACATACTCTTCGACCATGGAAGAATACGGACTCATATCAAATATGATCATAATGGGCCATGATCAAGGTTCATGCTATCTCCGCGTTTGATGTGGCTGATAACTTCAACAACACAACATGGTAGGTCTCTAAACCAATTACAAACAATTTGTAACTCATGTTTGACCGAATGTTCTAAACAATCGATCTACGTCCCTCGGCTTGTCCGACACTGTGGCGCCAAGAAAGCCTAGCAAGTCAACCCCGTTATGCGACTGTAATTATGTATCTAAATGAGTTTTGCCTTATAGAACAAACATTGTGGTGTAAATACTCATGAAGGTTTATCACCCACTTCTACATTTAACATGCATCTATGAAAGAGTCTGAGTCCTCGTACACTTAGAGTAAATGTTGTGGCATAAATACTCATCTCGCCGAAAAGGATTTTGCACTACAATCAATTATAATGGACGACGCGTTCATTTTAAATGAGACTTGTATTAAATTTTGGGAAACATTTTAATTTAGGGTTTTAACCAAGATCAACTCTAGCATGCTATGTCCAACAAAGCATTTTAATTATCATGCAAATGACTAAGCATAGATTGGGTACCGCCTACCCAAGCATGATATTAAGCGGTTTAACAAATACTGGGCGCCGCCTACCTAGACAATTATTTGTGGACACTATTCTAGTAATCTAAATGACAATCATTTAGCATATAAACAGTATACTTATAAATATATTGTATAATAATAATCATGGGTTACACATTCTGAACAAACAATTTTTTTTCTTTTTTCGGACCGATGGGGTTGCGGCGCTAATCATTAGAGTCATGGCGCCAGTGAGGCAGAAGCCAAAATTTTGCTTCTGCAATGCATTAGCGTCGTGACGCTCCACCATGGAGCAGCGGCGCTGGCAAGGCAGAAACCTTCGACTTGCATTAGGGCCATGGCGCTCCACCATGGAGTCGCGACGCCTAATGTCTAGAAAGACTGGAATTAAAAAAATGAAGCATTAGGACCGCGACGCTGCCTTGAAACCCTAGCACGCGCCGCGGAGCCCTACCATAGGGTCGCGGCGCCGACGTCCTGACAAAATATTTCTGTGTTAATTTTCTAAAATCGTTCGAGCCCTAAATCCAATTTAGGGATCAAATCACAGATCATTTATCCTCACCCACCATTATCAATAACGCACATATTAACCATCATCCATTCATACTCGTTCTTCGCCGTGCACCATGTTCGTAATGAACCGGTTATCTGCACTTGGCTTAGTCTGAGTTAGAACGAAATGACTTCCTCGATTTAGCGTAGGTGATAATTTAGGATGATATCAAAATGTTAACATTCAGTCAAGATATGTAGGATTCCAAGAAGCCTTGTTTTAATCCAATTTTATGTTTAACCCATATTATTATGTTATTCAATTATTATATAATCATTGAACCAGCCTGGACTCTGATACCACTGTAGGGGTTTGTTGGGTTCAAAAAACATAAGTAGGCACAACGGAAGTTTAAAATTTTGTTCTACCTACCCCAATAATTTCTTCTGGTATGGTTATATGACAATCGAAACCTATAACATAAAACATGAACAAAAACTTACATGTTATAAAATCTAGAGTCTTTATTTAGGGATTACACACGACTGTCCCTTCGACTGCAAGCACTATGCTATGGTGTATTCCTCTGTCAAGAAAGCCAGGAAATCTTGGTAGAGGTTTGAGAGAGTTCTGTCCTAGACTCTAAGTCTAGAATTTAATTGTAAGAATTGGTGTATTTAACTTATGGGGTGTTGTGCTATTTATATAGGGAGGATTAGGTCAACATCAGATTAGGGTTGGGTTCTAAGTTTGGCCCAAGAATCGAGGTGCAGTGGGCGATCATTTGGAGTTCATCTTTAGGGTCAGCTGTGCCTACCCTACGTAAAAATCTGTTTCCGTTTTCATTTAATATATATATATATATATATATATATATATATAGCACATTAAATCCAAAATCCAATTTTGATTTAATTAAATAATTTCCATCTAATAGAAATTATCCCATAGTTATTATCAATTTAAATATCTCGGTTCCAAATCGAATATTTAGTATTCTCTCAATACACCCTTAGACTGAAAAGGCAATCGACATAGTGTGACCCTATAGGCCTTCACATATCGACACTATTCCAATTAAGGTCCATACAGAACTCCTAGACTGCGTCGTAGGACGAACTCAATATGTGAAGTACGTTTACATGAATCCAGCAAATATAACCTTTATGTGAGATGATAAATTCCCTTCATTCGCGACACACTCGATCAAGCTTATGATTTGCCATGTATCTATCCAAATGGCTTGATCACTTTATCTCATCCATATTAGTCGACAACTAGACCATATTCTAAATGTGTCTCTTGCATTGGCCAATGACTTGGTCGACCTAATATCACTGAGAAGTTGAGTGTTCTCTCGAATATCCAATCGAGGAATGAATCCTATTCTTGGCTCAACTACCACCTTCAATCCATATTGTAATGTACCCATTACAAGCTGTATATCAACTTACAAGGCATTTGAGCTTAGGACGGGATCAAAGTACATTACTTTGTAGATAAGGCGCATATTTACCTCAAGTCTAAGGACTTCTATCTCTCACACGCTGATCATACATTAGACAAGTATAACAAACATTATATCAGCAGGGTATACCAATACTTCCAACGTATCCATGTGTCCATCACGAGTAACCATTACTCGTAGCAGGTGAGACATATTATATCCTCTAAGAATGTGATGCAGATCACATGTCGACTTATCACATATCATCGATATCCCATTCTCGATGATCATTAATCGAAGCTATTTTAAGAGTTACGCTCTATCATAAAATATCTCACTCTATTAACGACAACGTAAGCTCAAGGGATGCACATTAATGAATAATTACAAACAATTAAATAATAGTTCAATAATCGCAAATGCCATAAATATTAATCTTATTAATAATACGAATGTGTTCAAGTACATTTGTCCTTAATAATGATTGTCTCTAGGACATACATACGTTCACATTTATAGTTATTGTTTGTATTAATGAGAAGATTGATTGACACTCGATATTAAACAATAATAGATTAAAGCACGTAAAAAAATAAAAATGAACGACATCATTAATTGAAATATTTCTCGATCAACAATAGTAAGTTAATTATTAAAATATTGGAACTGAATAAAAAGTTAATTATTAAAATATTGGAACTGAATAAATTATTTAACTTTACCAATTTTACGTATTAAAACCTACATTTCTTGATTCAAAAGTCACAATTCATAAGCTCCTTTGGCTGCTTAATTATAGCTTTTTGAATCTGCAATAAATGAAGATATATAGTAGTCAGAACTGATAATCTCGTGAACGATAAGCAGAAAAATTTACAACTGAAACACGATGAAATTATTGATCAATAGATAAATCAAAGTCATAGCATATACACACATTTAAAACTCATAAAATTACAAATCAATCAAACAATTAATTCTTAAATTTCTTCGAGCAAGCAAAATGCCCAATGTACCGATAAACCTATAAAAAAATTAATAATAATAAAAACAAGATTTTAAGAAATCAAAGAAACACCAAAATAAGACAAACTTTTGCATCCGTAGGCCAAAATTCAACTGGGGAAACTAAATTTCTCATTTTTAAAACTTTCTTCTATAATTTCTACATCGAGAATTTTTCATCCCATCTTCAGATCAAAATTTCCCCCATCAATAGCACTTTTGCCATTCCCTGGACCCCCTTTATAAAGCACTCACTTGAATATCTTTTTTCCAGTTCAAAAGTTTTAACCACATGGAAAAAATAAAATTTTCTTTTCTTATTCAAAAGTTTGAATAAGATTTGATTTGCTTTATTTTTCAGTCAAAAGTTTTAACCAATAGCAATTTGAGGATATATCTCCACAGAAGATTTTTAACTTTTAAAAAATAATTATATTTAAAATTTTGTCTTTAGATGTTTCAAATTTGGATCTATTACTTAACTGTCTAAATTTTCTTCCTTATATGTAATGTATAATCGTGATTTGATATGTATTTCTTATGGTCAGTAAATTAATTTTTCTGGAAAATATTCTTATAACTATAATTAACCTATTCAATTAGGAGTTTGATTTGGAAAAAAAATATTCTAATGGTAATCCATAATGAATAAGTTGATTGACAATTAATAAGACAAACTTTCCTTTTTATTGTTCTTCAGACAATTGTGAAAGTATATTTATGTCCTACCGACAATCTGTATTATGACAAATGTACTTTATACACATTCATATTATTATTAATGGAGATTAATATTTTGGCATTTGCAATTATTGAATTATTATTTGATTGTTTGTAATTATTCATTAATGTGCATCCCTTGAGCTTACATTGTCGTTAATAGAGTGAGATATTTTATGATAGAGCGTAACTCTTAAAATAGCCTCGACTAATGATCATCGAGAATGAGATATCGAGGATATGTGATAAGTCGACATGTGGTCTTCATCACATTTTTAGAGGATGTAGTATGTCTCACCTGCTACGAGTAATGGTTACTCGTGATGGACACATGGATACTTTGGAAGTATTGGTATACCCTACTGATATACTGTTTGTTATACTTGTCTAACGTATGATCAGCGTGTGATAGATAGAAGTCCTTAGACTTGAGGTCAATACGCTCCTTATCTACAAAGTAATGTACTTTGATCCCGTCCTAAGCTCAAATGCCTTGTAGGTTGAGATACGGCTTGTGTTGGGTACATTACGATGTGGATTGAAGGTGGTAGTTGAGCCAAGATTAGGATTCATTCCTCGAATGTATGTTCGAGAGAACACTCAGATTCCCAGTGATATTATGTTGACTAAGTCGTTGGCCAATGCAATAGACATATTTAGAATATGGTCTAGTCATCGACTAATATAGATGAGATACAATGATTAAGCCATTTGGATAGACACTTGACAAATCCTAAGCTTAATCGGGTGTGTCGTGAATGAAAGGATTTTATTTTACCATATAAAGGTTAAGTTTACTAGATTCGCATAAACGTACTTCACATATTGAGTTCGTCTTCCGGCACCGTCTAGGAGTTCCGTGTAGACCTTAATTTGATTAATGTCGATATGAGAAGGCTTGTAGGGTCACACTCTGTCGATTGTCCGTTTCGATCTAAGGATGTATTGAGAGAGTAATTAAATGTTCAATTTGGAATTGAGATATTTAAATGAATAATAATTGTTTTAATTAAGTCAAAATTAGATTTTAGATTTAATTAAGAATGCACGAAAAATAAAGTCGAGCGCCGCGGCGCCCATACCCTAGGGCCGCGGCGCAGTGCAGGCTTATGCCAAGCACCGCGGCGCCCATACCCTAGGGCTGCAGCGCATGTGCCTCGATTTTTGGGTCAGGCCCAAGGTCAAACCCTAATCCGGTTTTGACTTATTTTTCAACTATAAATAGAGGCATTCACCTCATTATTCAACACACCATTTTCTGAAAACATTCTAAGCCTTAGAGACTTAGAATCATATACTCTCGAACCTCTGCCGGATTTCTTAGCTTTCCGAAGGAGAAATACATTGAAGCTTGGAGCTTGTAATCGGAAGGGCAACCGCGTGTGCACCTCACAGTTGATAAAGATTCCAGATTATTGTAACTTGTAAGTAAATTTTTTTATGTTAAAAGTTTAATTGTTGTATAACCATACCAGAAATTATTGTTAGGGTAAGTAAGAAAAAAAAATTTTAAACTTCTATTGTGCCTTACTTATATGCTTTGTACCCAACAAAATCTTACAGTGGTATCAGAGCTCAGGCTAGTTTAATGGTTATATAACAATTGAATAGAATAATAATACGGGTTGAACATAAAATTGGATTAAAACGAGGTTTCTTGAAATCCTACGTATCTTGAACAAATGTTGACGTTTTGATGTTACCCTAAATTATCTCCTACACTAACTTGAAGAAGTCATTCCAATCTAACTCGAACTAAGTCAAAGTGCGTTGTCCGGCTCATTGCACGGTGCACGGCTAAGAACGAATGATGGTCAAATGGGCGTTATTGATAATGGTGGGTGATGATTAAGGACCTGTGAATTGATCCCTATAATGGATTTAGGGGTTGAATGATTTTTTGAAAATCAACACAGATACGTTTATCAGGACATCGGAGTCGCGGCGCTGATACGTCGATTTGAAAAATATGAACTCACTGGACAACAGGCGTCGCGGCTCCATGGTGGAGCGCCGCGACACTAATGAAAAATTCCAGAAGCCGAAAGGCTACTGCCTCAGTGGCGTCGCGACGCTGATCAATATTTAATGGTTATATAACAATTGAATAGAATAATAATATGGGTTGAACATAAAATTGGATTAAAATGAGGTTTCTTCAAATCATACGTATCTTGAACAAATGTTGACCTTTTGATGTTACCCTAAATTATCTCCTATGCTAACTTGAAGAAGTCATTCCAATCTAACTCGAACTAAGCCAAAGTGCGTTGTCCAGCTCATTACACAGTGCACGTCTAAGAACGGATGATGGTCAAATGGGCGTTATTGATAATGTTGGGTGATGATTACGGTCCTGTGAATTGATCCCTAAATTGGATTTAGGGGTTGAATGATTTTTTGAAAATCAACACAGAAACGTTTATCAGGACATCGGAGTCGCGACGCTGATACATCATTTTGAAAAATATGAACTCACTGGACAACAGGCACTGCGGCACTAATGCAAAATCCAGAAGCCGAAAGACTACTGCCTCAGTGGCGCCGCGACGCTAATCAATAGCGCTGTGGCCCCACCGGTCCTGGAAAAAAAAATTCAGAGTTCAGAATGTTTAACCCAAGATTATTATTATACAATATATTATTTGATAAGTATATTGTTTATGTGCTAAATTTCAAAAATATTTGTCATTTACATTTCTAGAATAGTGTCCGCTATAACTGTCTGGGCAGGCGGCGCCCACTGATTGATTAAACCTTCTTCTATCATGCATATTGGGTTGACGGTTCCCAAACTATATGTGTTATTAGTTTTGCATGATATTAATATGTCATATTGGATGTGGCATTAAAGTGTTGATCATGGTTAGAATCCTATATTAAAATGTTCCCCAAAACTTTAAATACAAGTCTAAATTAAACGCGTCGTCCATTATAATTGTTAGAGTGCAAAATCCTCTTCGGCGATACGAGTATTTATGCCAAAATCCTCTCGGGTTCTCGGGTTCACGGATTCACGGGTTCACGGGTCCACGGGTCCACGGGTCCACAGGTCCACGGGCCACGGGTCGTGGGTCGTGGGTCGTGGGTCGTGGGCCGTGGGCTGTGGGTTGTGGGCCTTCTGATATTATCTTTTTGGGCCAGAGAACTTTTCCAGAAGTACAGTTTGATCCCAGAAGTTCCAGATGTACAGTTCGGACCAGAATTCTTTTAGATGTACAGTTTGGTCCCTGAAGTTTCAAGATGTACAGTTAGCTGAAACGCCAAGCTCTCAATTCAGCCATTTATTTTGGCTGAATTACTCGTCCTATAATGGCCAAATCCGTTGGTCTTTCACCATTTATGTTGGTGACTTTACTACCTCCATAATGGCCATTATTTGGCTATTATGGAGGCAGTTTTTCAGCCCCTTCATCACCTATATAAACACCCCCTTACACCATTGTTGAGCACTAAGAACACACATATAATATACACGAAATTCAGAAGCTTACACAAGCAGAAAGTTTTCTTCTTCCTACAACTTCCAAGGCATCATTTCGTTACTCAATATTCTTCACGGTAGCTCTTGAGTTTCCTTTGCTCAAGTGTTCCATTGCTGTTTTATCTTGGGAGACAAATCGTCCAGGACGTATAAAGGATACATACGGGGCAATATTGTCTTAAGGACAGAGTGCCACACTCGACTCAGCAAAACCAGTTTCCATTTTTCCGTCTTCAACAAAATTGTAATTTCAGTTTTGTGATTATATTGTAATTTTCAGATTACTAGTTGAATTATTGAATCTTTGTTTATCCTTTCGAATACTTGTAATAGTTATATACTTCCCGTACTGCTTTATAAAGTACCATAGAACAAAAATACCCAACAACTTAAGACAATATTCGTATAGTATTACTATTAGTGTTCGAAAGATGTCGGTCAAAAGTTGTGTGACCAAATCGGGATATGGAAATGGTTTTCTGGTAGAAGAGAGTGATGATGATGAACGTATTCATAGTGTCACCGCTACCAAGACTGGTGGGAACAAGCGCTCTCGAGAGCCTGAGGATGTCAACTGGGACAAGAGGAGAAGACTGAAGATGTACTTCTATCTTGCAGCAGAAGACCTGTATCTATCTCAGACAAAAGATCCGAATAATGGTAAGAAGGAACTGGACACTCAGTTTGATGAAGTGACTGGAGTGAGCCAGAATCCGAAATTGGGATAAGTAGTTTTTTCTTACTTGTCAAGAATAAAGATTAAATGAGGTCTGATTAAAAATTGATTAAAGTAAGGAGGAATATGAAAATAATTTATATTCCTTACGCTTTAAAAATCTGAAGTTTAATCTCATCTTCTTTTCCGTTTAAAGATTGGATTGTAAAGCATCTTAAAAAGATCCGTTCCTTTAAAGTGTAATTATTAAAAGTGGGTAAAGTATGTTCGCACATACGAGGGAGTAAGATCCACTGACTGTGCGAAAACTGTTACAACTCTTAAGTAAGCGCCAAGAATTATCTGGGCACCAATCATAACGGAAGAAGTCTAAAAGTTAAAGACGTAGAACCTGTCATACTATTTGGCAGAAGATCCTTCATAGGATGATATTGGACACTCAGTCATACAAAGCCTCCGGGCGACTGGAGTGGGCCAAAATTCCTTTGATATGATGATATTGGACACTCAGTCATACAAAGCCTCCGGGTGACTGGAGTGGGGCCAGAATTCATTTCATAGGAAAAGTAATGGACACCTAGTGTGGTGGGCCAGAGTTTCCAGGTCTTAATGATCTGAAGGCCTAAAGAAAGGCAGTAAAGAAATTGGACACTCAGTCTGCCAAAGCAACTGAAGTGGGCCAGAGTATCGAGATCACATATGATCCGGTTACGCCCTAACCACGGGCAAGGGGTTGTTCATGTGAAGCAACGCCACCTCTAAAATCAAAGGGGCTGGAGAGGTTGTCCTCAATAGGACTTCAGGGAATGAGATCACTCTAAAAGAGGTGATACATGTTCCTAACTTGGTTTAAGGGACGTTGTTGGTCAAGTTGGTTTGAGACTAGTCCAACAGGTCTGTAATAACTAAGAATTGTACAATATGTCTATAGCCCAATGAATGATATATTTGTAATCCGTGCATCTATGCCATCATAGATTAAGACACGTTAAATAATAAGTCATTCAAAAGCTAACGATGTTGAGATTGTTGCCTCCTTTCGACATAAACCCTCAAAATGAATGTGAGGTAGGCGAAGAGGCAAAATCACCTTTCCAAATTCCGTCAAGGGAATAGCGAAAGAAGCACCGCTCCTTTAGAACTTAGTCACACCTACTTGGGTGATTTGAAGTTTATACAAAATAGAGGGGGGAGACAAGTACGTTGTGATCTTCATTGATGATGGTACAACGTATGGAATCCTTTGTTTGTTAAAAAGCAAAGATGAAGTTGTTGAAGCGGATAAGCGCTACAAAGCGTGTTGAAAATCAACTAAGCCTATGGATTGCGAAATTCATAGCGATAGAGGGGGAGAATGTGAAGCAGCGTTCATTAAACGACTGTTCATTACTCACCTCAGTCTAACGGTGTTAGCCAAGCGCAAACCCGTACGCCTAAATTATGTGGGACAAGGCGATCCTTACCGCTAATGCGATTCTCAACAGAACTCCGCATAAGGATAAGGATAACTCTCCGTGTGAGACATGTAAAGGATCTCACATACGAAAGTTGTGATGTGGGGTGGCTTGGTAGAAGTTGGACTACCGAAACAGGTCAAGTTCGACCTAAGACTGTAGATTGCATATCCACTAGATCTGTAAATAACAGTAGTACTTATCGCCTATTGGCATCAAAGAATGTTGAATTCTTATAAGATAACTTTCCTTGAAAAGGAAAAAAGAGTAATTGCTCAAGGTTAACAAGAACCCGCGAGGGCCTGACTGTCCGGAACTAGATATTCCGTATCTACAGGACTCGAAAGTTGCTGGCTATCCGGAACTTAATATTCCAGATCTGCAGAACTCAGGGATTCTAGATGTTGAACCAAGACGGAGCAAAGAGGGGACAAAGACTTATTCCAGTCCTTCTAGCTTGTATGGTTAAGAACGAATCATGGACAATTAACAAATAATTGTTATCTCCAAAAGCGCTGCTTTGGAAAGAAGCTAAAGAGAGAAATATATTCCATCATATAGAACCTTACTTGCGTAATGGTTGATCTTCCTCCGGAAAAAGAACCTTTGGGTTGTGAAAAAGGATACTCAAAAGTGAGTACAAAGTAGATGGATCTACTGACGAGTTCAAAGCCTCGGCTACTTGTACATGTGCTCCCCTGGGAGTAGCTTAACATCATGGGCCATTGCAGTCTTGCGTGGCATGAATGTTAAAACAGCCTTCCCAACCGGAGAGTTGGAAGAAGAGAATCATAGTTGGTTTTCTGGACTGTTGGGCTTCTTCCTGAACTTTCATCTTGGTCCCTGAAATGTTTACATTTTGGTCCTGAAAGTTTCAGATAAAATAGAAACAATGAATCTGAGCACAGAAACATTGACTCTGAAGTTAGAAAGCCAACAGTTGGAGAATCAACAGTCTGAAAGTAAAAGTCATATTGAAACAAAGTCTTGATATGAAAGATATGGATATCACAGATGACATCTTAGGAATTGGATTTCTAAAGACATCTAACGGATCGTCGATAGTTGGCAGTCTCGTTGAAGCCATCAATGAATATGAATCATAGAACTGATTGGAATCATGATGCACCCATAGACAAGGAAGCGATACGCATTGCATCACATATAGTTCAATGTATTGTACACACTACAACCGACCTGGTATCGTCCTACAAACAGATCAGTTGAACTAAGTTTCACTGATAATCTTAATACATGATCAATAGAAGGCGTTAAGTCGGATATGACGATATCTGAATTATTCACTTATCTACGGATTATAGTATTACGGATGTCCAAATGATTACGAGAGAACACAATGATGCAAACTGGACATCAGATCTGAAGAACACCAAAGCCACAAGTAAATGTGTATGGTGGTTCTTGGAAAATCCTCTAAGCAAACTTGCATCGGCCGATTCATGATGAAATCGGAGTTTATCGCTTTATACAAAGCATGAAAGAAGTTGAGTAACTTCATGACTCCTTAGAGGACGTCCCTAATTGGGAGAAACCCGTGCCTTCAGCAGTTATACACTGTGGCTAGCCGATCGGCTTTAGGAAGGACACGGATGACGGCGTCTGGACATATCTGTCAGGATTTGTCAGGAGACATAAGATCGTATGGCAGTTGATCATCACGGGTATCACTTCCTTATTTACTAACTAAGGGACTACCCGGAGATCAAGTGTTCTTCCTGTCTAGGGGAATGGGCTTAAAACCCAAAATATACGGACCAATACAGTGGTAACCCAACCTTACTAACTGGAGATCCCAGTAATTTGGTTCAATGGGAAAACTAAGCTGTAAAGGTTCAGTTGATCGCTTCAGTGGAAGCATGAGCACTTCGGATAGTGATTTCTGAAAAGAAATACCAAATCCAAAGTCGTTCCCGCGATAGACTTTAAGTGCTATCTGCAGTGTGGGTAAAGGTTAAGTTTTCAAAACCTATAATGCTCCTCAACAGTTGAGGTTAGGTTTTTTGGAAAACTTTTAATGGTTCCTAACACTTGTGAAGTGGGGTATAGCAGGATACCTTGTAGGAGACCACCTATTTAAGTGTGAGGATGGGCCGCCTCAAAATGAACGCACTTAAGAATCCAAGACGTTGTCCATGGCCAAAATGGACAAAACATTATGAAGAAGAGAGTAAGGGAATTTGTTGTGTTGGTATCATTGTCTTGGCTTACACTAAACACTGACGGTTCAAGACATCACGTTCATCGCGCAGTAAGTAAGTCCGATGGTATTCAACTATGGAAGGTTCAAAGCTGAGGCTACCTCTCCTTATGCAACATCGGTCCGCTAAAATATTGCTGGAAATGAAAATGACACCATGTGAGTGCGCCAAAATCTCTTTCAAGAGGGGATTGTTGGAAATTTGCCTTTGGCGGGAGTTGCGACCGACCAACTTTAACGGCTTAAACACTAGTGTTGCGTATGTTGGAGAATCCGGTTCTTCACACATGCATGATCTACTAAGTACGTAGATAACCGTAGGGCCAAGAATCGTCAAATTTCATTGAGAAATGAAAGAGATATTGGTCCATGAAGTAAGGTGTTTGAAGCATGGAAAGTGTGGTATTGTGTTCAATTCTCCCTCATCGGTAGAGAAAGAAAGAATTGTTGTGTATATAAGACTCGAAATTGGTTTGGGGTTTGGGACCCCAAGGGGTATCCCATGTGTTTAAAGGAGGGAGGACCTAGATGTGCTTCGGTTCAAGGAAAGACCACACGCGCGCCGCCGCCGCCCGCCCGTCCGGTTCGGTTCCGGTTCCGAGTTTCGGGTTCCGGGTTCTCGGGTTCTCGGGTTCTCGGGTTCTCGGGTTCACAGGTTCACGGGTACAGTTTGATCCCAGAAGTTCCAGATGTACAGTTCGGACCAGAATTCTTTCAGATGTACAGTTTGGTCCCTGAAGTTTCAAGATGTACAGTTTGGTCCATGAAGTTTCCAGAACGTCAGAATTCGGATGGTGACTTTACTACCTCCATAATGACCATTATTTGGCTATTATGGAGGCATCTTTTCAGCCCCTCCATCACCTATATAAACACCCCCTTACACCATTGTTGAGCACTAAGAACACACATATAATATACACGAAATTCAGAAGCTTACACAAGCAGAAAGTTTTCTTCTTCCTACAACTTCCAAGGCATCATTTCGTTACTCAATATTCTTCACGGTAGCTCTTGAGTTTCCTTTGCTCAAGTGTTCCATTGCTGTTTTATCTTGGGAGACAAATTGTCCATGACGTATAAAGGATACATACGGGGCAATATTGTCTTAAGGACAGAGTGCCACACTCGACTCAGCAAAACCAGTTTCTATTTTTCCGTCTTCAACAAAATTGTAATTTCAGTTTTGTGATTATATTGTAATTTTCAGATTACTAGTTGAATTATTGAATCTTTGTTTATCCTTTCGAATACTTGTAATAGTTATATACTTCCCGTACTGCTTTATAAAGTACCATAGAACAAAAATACCCAACAGAGTTTAATCGGGAATCCCAGATATTTTGGAGTTTGTTGGCTTGAGAGAGCTTATTCTATCCGAACACCGATGATAAACTGGATGATTTACTCTGAGTTGGAGCTATCCAGCTCTAGTGTGCAAATCCAAGACAAGCTTGTAATGAATCTGGATGAGCTTGTGGTGAATTTGGAATGAACTTCTCGAACGACTCTTCAGTCTTCAATCTAGGTAGACCTGACTGACTGAATCCAGGATGAGCGCTTATTATATCCAAACACCAATCATAAACTGGATGGTTTACTTTGGATTGGCGCTATCCAGCCCCGATGTGGCAAATCCTAGATGAGCTTGTGCTAAATCTAGAATGAGCTTCTCGAATGACGCTTCGGTGTTCAATCTAGATAGACCTGACTGACTGAATCCAGGATGAGCTTGTTGTGAATCTAGAATGAGCTTCTCGGGTGGCTCTTTGTTCTTCAATCTAGGCAGACCTGACTAACTTAGTGCTGACTAGATAAGACTTGCCATATGTTGACTTTCATATCGGCCACGTGTAGCATCAGTATTTTACCAATATATATGTAATATCTCATACTTTCGAGTTATGGTTTGAATCGCTATGCGTATATAAAATCGCTAGACATGTGTAAATAGATTCGAGTGTTGGGAAAATTTATGTTATATTTACGTATGCTAATAAAGAGATTAGTATATAAAATGATAAAACCCCGAAATAATTTTGAACGTAACAAGTGTGACGACGGGGGTCGAAAATAATTTTGGTGTGCGCATAAGGAGGCGATATACTGATATTACATCGTAAAAATTATGACATTGAGTATATGAAGGTCTTATAAGTTATTAAGATTTAAGTGTATTGGGATCAAGAAATTAATTATGTGTATAATTAATTAATTGTGGGATTAATTAATCCTAATGGGGGATAAGCTTAGTGGAGTTATGCACGTGTAACCCTTAAATTAAACTACCTAATGACTAGCCTAAATTACTAATGTGGTGTCGTGTGTGTTAGCTATTAATGGGATAAGAGTTAAAGACTACATGTTAAGTTTGCAGGTTAGGAGATCATTTCCATTTCATTTCTTAGTGATATACATTTAATAGAATGAAGCCCTTTCCTGCCAAAATGAAATCCTACTAGAATCCTAAGCTAATGTCCCTCTGAAGTCATTTGCTAGCAAGCAAAATCCTATACTAAAAATACTAAGCTAATTTCCCCTCTGTTGCACGACGAGTTGGTGCTAAATTAAGAAAAACTTGTCTTGTAATTTTAGGCGTAACACAGGGAATACACAACAACATTTTACTCTACTTTTAAGCTTGGGTTCGAGGTATGTTATGGTATATTATTTCTTTTTTTGGCATGTTTCATGTAACGAAATATAACCGTGATACTGCTCCATAAATTGTTCTACTCCTAAAAGTTAAGAATGTTCATATTATTGATTCCTATGTTAAAAACATGTCTAAATATGTTCCTAAGTCCTTATTGAGGCATACAGAAAATATGTTGATATTCACAGTATTAGCTGAAGGTACAAAGATATTATGTCATCCGATAAGTTCAAAATATTTCATTGTCATTCATGCATTATACACATATAATATATTGGATCGGTTTTCACGTTCCGCAACACTAACATATATTGGATCGGGTTGCACTTTCCGCAACACTAACATATATTGGATCGGGTTGTACGTTTCGCAACACTGACATATATTGAATCGGGTTGCACGTTCCACAACACACACACACACACACACATAAATATACATACATATCGCATTTGCATTGTGCATAACATTTAGGCATATGTATTTGGGCCCTCAGAGGCATTTACTGTTGGTCGGCTGTTTCTGTTTAAGTTATTGTTACATCCCTTTTATGCTATTATTCATGTCTGACATACTCAGTACATTAATCGTACTGACGTCCCTTTTGTCGGGGGACGCTGCGTTTCATACCCGTAGGTTCATGTAGGCAAGGCGGCGATTAACGTTAGTAGGTTGCTAACTCAGCGGATTTTGGAGCACTCCCCTTGTTTCGGAGTGTCGGACTATCTTGGTACGGTAATTTTTGCGTATGTATATGGGTATGGCGGGGCCCTGCCCTGACCTTTTGATGTCATGTACTTTCTTAGAGGCTTGTAGACATGTGTCCTGTGTATAGTTGTCATGTATGGCGTTGTCGGTCTTGGTATATATATATAAGTTGGATTTCTGGTTAAGATTTTCTATAATTTTTTTAGCTTAGTCCGTATTTAATTGTGATCAGGTGTTGGTTATATGCTTAGTGGTACCCGGCGGTGGGGTCCGGGTGCTCGTGGCGGCCCTCCGATTTGGGTCGTGACAATATAGTCCACAACTAATCATTATATAGGTGAATAATAAATATATACACAAAAAATTGATAAAACATATTTACAATAATGTAAAATATCAATTGTTTATTATCCTCTCTTCAAAAGTATACTCATTGGAAAGGAAAAGTATACCTTAAAGTCTTGATGAAGACATTGAAGTGGATGCTAAATGAAGCAAAGTACCCACTATGTTTTGTGTCTCACTTCAGAGCTTAAGTGTGTTAATAACATTGAAGGAATCCATTCCAATGAGGATACTAGGGTTGTTTTTGCCAACTTTTAATGCCAATTATTAATTCACTTTCTAACTAGTTTTTTGTAACTTGATTTCAGTTATTTATCATTGGAGTCATACAGATACTGTTGGAATATGTAAAGCAACAACAGGAATAGTAAATAACTAGTACAGTGATCGAAATGATAAACAACAATTAGGACAACAACAAGTTGTCAATATCTTGATCTTGAATGAAACTTCAAATATGAAACTTGTATTCGGAACTACAAGAACATGAACTTCTGCACTTGTGGCTTGTAGATCCGCTGAGAATACTAACGGTTAGAGTCCTTCGCTTGTTAAGTTAACACCTGAAACACTTAGCAACCAATTAGATAAACCACTACACCACCAGCTGAGTTGAGAGATGGCTCTATGTCTTTAAGACAAGATTGCCCCCATATATAGGCTTTACGAAAGTGTGGACAATAGTCTCCCAAGATGAAACAACAAACTATCAAGTGTGCAAAGCCTACACAAATGATCTCAGCGAAGAACACTAATAATGAAGATTGCTAAGAGAAGGATTGCTATCAGGAAAATCTGATTTTATTGTGATGTTGTGAACTTATTTTTCTGTTCATATGTTCATATATGTTCTCATGTTCAGCTATAGAATTGAGCCAAGACTTCAATTTATAGGTGTGCAAGATGGCCTCTTCAAGTGCAATACAATGGCAATCAATTGCCATGTAATGGATGACATTTAACCCGCAAGTAATGCAACAACATAATGGTCCAAGTAATGACTATTATTGGGTGGTTTCAATGCCATTGAAGCCTCCTCAACAACCAAACCTTTGGGATTCCGTCGAGCAAATACTGCATGGGAAGCGTCGCGGCTCCAGAAAGCCGACGATCTTACTGCCAGTCATGCGTCGCTGCGCTGCTAGGGGGCGCCGCAGCCGTGTCCGGGAGGCGTCGCGGCCCTTCTCGGCTCCGCGACCCTTTTCCAATCTGTTCCATCTTACACCTCGCACAATCCTTCCTTCGTTTACCAACGTGGAACACTTGTCATTTAGCAAATAACCATCCATTATTCTATGTCTCAAACATTTCACTTACGTACCAATATCTCTTTCATTGACGAAATTTATGATACTTGGCACTAATATTACACGTGTGTAAAAATGATATTTTCGACGTGCGGGGCCCAATTTTTTTAGTCATAAATAATGGGATAAACTTAATTCCACATTAGTAAATTTCCAACAATCCTCTCTCGAAAGAGATTTTGGCACACACACAATGTGCCTACTTTCAAAAATCTTTCAGTGAAAAGACATTGCATCAGGAGAGGTAGCTTAAGCTTTGAACCTTCCCTAGTTGAATACCATTGGACTT
This sequence comes from Anisodus acutangulus, assembly GCA_029783415.1. Lineage (NCBI taxonomy): Eukaryota > Viridiplantae > Streptophyta > Magnoliopsida > Solanales > Solanaceae > Anisodus > Anisodus acutangulus. The sequence goes on from CM056503.1 coordinate 22,134,351, forward strand.
ACTTACTGTGCGGTGAACGTGATGTCTTTAACCGTCAGTGTTTAATGTAAGCCAAGACAACGGTACCAACACAATACCTCCCCTTTATTCGTTTCTTCTTTTGTTCTGTCCGTTGTGGCTGTGGACACACTTGGATTCTTAAGTGCGTTCCTTTAAGGCGGCCTGTCCTCGCACTTAAATAGGTGATCTCCTACAAGATATCCTTCTATACCCCACTTCACAAGTGTTAGGAATCATTAAAAGTTTCCCCAACCTTAACCTCAGTCGTTTGAGGATCATTAAAGGTTTGGAAGCTTAACCTTTTACCACCATGCAGGTAGCACTTTAATGTCTATCGCGGGAACGACTTTGGATTCATGTTTCTTAACAAAAATCATAATCTGAAGTGCTCTTGCTTCCACCGAAGCGCTCAACTGAACCTTTTGCAGCTTAGTTTTCCCATTTAACCAAATTCTTGAGATCTCCAATCAGTATGGTTGGAATACTACCGCAAATGTTTGTATTATTTGGGGTTTTAAGCCCATTCCCCTAGACAGGCAGAACTCTTGATCTTCAGGTAGTCCTTTAGTTAAAGGGTCTGCTATCCTTTGATTAGTAATTAAGGAAGTGACACCCGTGATGATCAACTGCCATACGGTCTCATGTCTCCGACAAATCCGACAGATATGTCCAGACGTCATCATCCGTGCCTTTCTTGAAGCCGACCGGCTAGCCACAGTGTATAACTGTTGAAGGCACGAATTTCTCCCAATAAGGGACGTCCTCTAAAGAGTCGTGAAGTTACTCAACTTCCTTCATGTTTTGTTTAAAGCGATAAACTCCGATTTCATCATGAATCGGCCGATGCAAGTTTGCTTAGAGGATTTTCTAAGACCCACCATACACATTTACTTGTGGCTTTGGTGTTCTTCATATCTGATGTCCAGTTTGCATCACTGTGTTCTCCCATAACCGCTGGACATCCAAAGTACCATAATCCGTAGATAAGCGAATATTTCAGATATCGTCATATCCGACTTAACGCCTTCTATTGATCATTTCCAGAATCATGAGTGAACCTTAGTTTAACTGATCTTCTTTGTAGGCCGATACCAGGTCGGTTGTAGTGTGTACAATACATTGAACTACATGTGACCTGCACATATCACTCCTTGTTTATGGGGGCACCATGATTCCAATAAGTTCTATGATTCATATCCATTTGTGGCTTCAATGAGACTGGCAACTATCTCACAACTGAGTTTGGAGTTAGACCAGTCCGTTAGATGTCTTAGAAATCTCAATTCCTAAGATATCATCTGTGATACTCATATCTTTCATATCGAGACTTTTGTTTCAATATGAGTTCCACTTTCAGATTGTTGGTTTTTCCAACTGTTGGGTTTCTAACTTCATAGTCAATGTTTCTGTTGTCAGATTCATTATTTCTGTTTTATCTGAAACTTCTAGGACCAAAACATTTCAGGGACTAAAAAGACAGTTCAGGAAGAAACCTAACAGTCCAACAAACCAACTCTGATCCTCCCTTCCAACTCTCCGGTTAGGAAGGTTATTTCAACATCCATGCCACGCAAGACTGCAATGACCCTAGATGTTAAGCTATTCACAGGGGAGCACATGTACAAGTAGCCGAGGCCTTATACTCGTCAGAAGATCCATCTACTTTGTACTCAATTTTGAGTATCCACTTTTACAACCCAAAGGTTCTTTTCCCGGAGGAAGATCAACCATTACACAAGTATGGTTCTATATGATGGAATCTATTTCTCTCATTGTAGCTTCTTTCCAAAGCAGCATTTCTGGAGATGACAATTATTTGTTAATTGTCCACGGTTCGTTCTCAACCATACAAGCTAGAAGGCTTGTAACAAGTCTTTGTCCCCTCTTTGCCCCGTCACGGTTCAACATCTAGAATCCCTGAGTTCTGTAGATCTGGAATATTAAGTTCTTGATAATCAGCAACTTCCGAGTCTTGTAGCTCCGTAACGTCTGGTTCCGGACAATCAGGGACTCGCGGGTTCTTGTTAACCTCGAGCAGTTACTTCTTTTTCCTTCTCAAGGAAAGTTATCTTCAAAGAATTCATCATTCTTTGACACCACGAGGCCATAAGCACTACTGTTATTTATAGATCCAGTGGATATGCAATTTACAGTCTTAGGTCCAACTAGACCTGCTTCGGTATTCCAACCTCTACCAAGCTACCCCACATCACAATATTTGTATGTGAGATCTTTTCCATGTTTCACATGGAGAGTTATCCTTATCCTTATGCGTAGTTCTGTTGAGAATCGCATTAGTGATAAGGAACGCCTTGCCCACATATTTTTGGCATACGGTTTTACGCTTGGCTAGCACCGTTAGACTGAGGTGAGTAATGAGCAGTCGTTTAATGAACGATGTTTCACATTCTCCCCATCTATCACTACTAATTCTTCAATCCGTAGGCTTAGTTGATCTTCAAGTTTTGTTTTGTAGAACTTATCCGCTTCAACAACTTCATCTTTGCTTTTCTACAAACAAAAGATACAATACGTTGTACCATCATCCATGAAGGTCACAAAGTACTTGTCTCCCCTCTCTATTTTGTATAAACTTCAAATCACCCATGTAGGTGTGACTAAGTTCTAGAGGAGTGGTGCTTCTTTCGCTATTCTTTTGACAGAATGGAAAGGTGATTTTGCCTCTTCGCCTACCTCACATTTATTTTGAGAGTTTATGTCGACAAAAGGCAATAATCTCAACTTCGTTAGCTTTTGAATGACTTTCTATTTGACGTGTCTTAATCTATGATGGCATAGATGCACGGATTGCAAATATATCATTCATCTAGCTACAGATATTCTGTACCATTCTTAGTTATTACAGACCTGTTGGACTAGTCTCAAACCAGCTTGACCAACAACGTCCCTTAAACCATGTTTGGGACATATATCACCTCATTTTAGAGTGATCTCATTCCCTGAAGTCCTATTGAGAACAACTTCTCCAACCTCTTCTACTTTAGAGGTGGCGTTGCTTCACATGAACAACCTCTTGCCAGTGGTTAGGGCGTAACCAGATCATATATGATCTGGATACTCTAGCCCACTCCAGTTGCTTTGGCAGACTGAGTGTCCAATTTCTTTTCTGCCTTTCTTTTGGACTTCAGATCATTTAAGACCTGGAAACTCGGGTCCACCTCACTAGGTGTCCATTACTTTTCTGTTAAATAAATTCTGGCCCTACTCTAGTCGCCCGTAGGCTTTGTACGATTGAGTGTCCAGTATCATCCTTATCAAATAAATTTTAGCCCACTCCAGTCGCCCGCAGGATTTGTACGACTGAATGTCCAATATCATTCTATCAAATGTATGATCTTCTGTCAAATAGTGTGACAGGTTCAACGTCTTAAGATAAGCCATTATCCCTTTAGTCTTCTTCCCTTGTGATTGGTGCCCAGGAAAATTCCTGACACTTACTTAAGGTGGTAACAGTTTTCGCACAGTCAATGGATCTCTCTCCTTCGTATGTGTGAACATACTTTGCACACTTTTGATACTTACACCCAAAAGAACGGATCTTTTAAGTTTTGTTTACAATAGTCCAATCTTTAACCGGGAAGGAAGGAGATTCAATATCTGATTTTAAAGTGTAGGGAATATAAGTTTGTAATGAAAAACACTTTCATATTCTCAGCCTCGCTTTACACACTTTTATTCACACATTAACTAAACATTTTCTTGATAAGGAAGTATTAACTTAGACATTTTGAATTCTGGCCCACTTCAGTTAGACTGAGTGTCCAAATCCTCCTTACCATAATTCAGATTCTTTGTCTGGGACAGATATAGGACTTTTGCTATATGATAGAACATCATCGTCAGCCTTCTCCTATTGTCCCAGTTAACATCCTCAGCCTCTCGTGGGCTCTTGTTTCCACCACCCTCGGGAGCGGTGACACCAACTCATCCTTGATCTTTAGTCGTACTAGCATGACTATCAGCAGTATCTTGAAGCTCAGCATCAGATTTAGAGATCCCTCATTTGACGAAAACAGATTTGTAACTGTCGTCAAAGAGAGAACCATAACTAGGCCCAATCTTGAAAGCACGGTTGTGGTTTTAACTTTTAGCCAAACTCTCAACAGAACTGTTTTCAAGAAGAAAACCACAGCCAGATTTGGTCACACACTTGTCGACCAACATCTTTCGAATCACTAATACAATCTTGTCTTAAAATTGTTGGAATGTGTAAAGCAACAACGGGAATAGTAAATAAATATTACAGTGATCGAAAGGATAAACAACAATTAGGACAACAACAAGTTGTCAATATCTTGATCTTGAATGAAACTTCAAATATGGAATTTGTATTCGAAAATACAAGAACAAGAACTGCTGCACTTGTGGCTTGTATATCCGCTGAGAATACGAACGGTTAGAGTCCTTCGTCTGTTAAGTTAACACCTGAAATACTTAGCAACCAATTAGATAAACCATAACACCACCGGCTTAGTCGAGAGATAGCCCTCTATCTTTAAGACAAGATTGCCCCCGTATATAGGCTTTACGGAAGTGTGGACAATAGTCTCCCAAGATGAAACAACAAACTATCAAGTGTGCAAAGCCTACACAAATGATCTCAGCGAAGAACACGAATAATGAAGATTGCTAAGAGAAGGATTACTATCAAGAAAATCTGATCTTATTGTGATGTTGAGAACTTGTTTTTCTGTTCATATGTTCATATATGTTCTCATGTTCATCTATAGAATTGAGCCAAGGCTTCAATTTATAGGTGTGCAAGATGCCTCTTCAAATGCCCCACAATGGAAATCAATTGGCATGTAATGGATGATATTTAACCCCCCCAAGTAATGCAACAACATAATGGTCCAAGTAATGGCCATTATTGGGTGGTTTCAATGCCACTGAAGCCCCCTCAACAGCCAAACCTTTGGGATTCCGTCGACCAAACACTGCATGGGAAGCGCCGCGGCGCTGCAGCATTTAGCGCCGCGGCTCCAGAAAGCCGACGAACTTACTGCTAGTCAAGCGCGCGGTGCTCCGGCGCCGCGGCCCTTCTCGGCTCCGCGGCCCTTTTCCGACCCGTTCCATCTTACATCTCGCACAATCCTTCCTTCGTTTACCAACGTGGAACACTTGTCATTTAGCAAATAACCTTCCATCGTTCTATGTCTCAAACATTTCACTTACGTACCAATATCGCTTTATACTTGGCACTAAGATTGCACGTGTGTGGAAATGATATTTCCGATGTGCGGGGCCCAATTGCTTGAGTCATAAATAATGAGATAAACTTAATTCTGCATTAGTAAATTTTCAATAGCTACTACAAATAATCTACCCTATTTAATACCACCTTCAGTTTCAAACTATCAAGTATGCCATACTTTGTCGAAAAGATCGTAATAGAAGAAATCTCAATTTCACAAAAACTGTCATTTGGTCTAATCTGGGAATGCTTCTTTCATAACATGGTCCCCAAGAAATAAGGAGGTATTGAAATCAAAGACTATAGACGAATCAGCGTTATTGGCAGAATCTATAAAATTGTAGAAAATTAAACCTTCTACATAGAAATCTCCAGAAAATGATTGGCAAGCTGATTTTCAAACCACCGAAATGCATAAATTCAAGCAGACAAATCAAATGCATCACTCGTTGTTAATGAATTGCTAGACTGGAAATTTAAGAGTCGGAAAGCAGGCATTTGTGCAAGTTGGACACTGACAAATATGAGTGATCAAATAAAACAGTTGAGAATGTAACAATGTATGAATACAATGTAATAGTAACCTCTCTCACTCCACTCACACACACATGCTAAGGGCAATGCCTCAAAGTCATGATCCATGGGGACCCGCAAAGTCCATGTACCACTCGCATACTCCGACAGAAACCTCGGAGGCTATCAATCACTCTCGTCTTCGGCAGAAACCTCGGAGGCTCTCTATCACTCTCAATCTCTGGCAAAGACCTTGGAGTCTCTCAATCACTCACCTTACCATCATGACAATATCAGAGTAACAAGTAAAGTGTGCCATGCATGATATCAATCTCAACAATATCACTAGTACACACCAACAAGTACAAATCATAACACCGTTCACGTTTCAATTAAAAATATTACTCTTTCCTTTCATAGGATGAGCGAGTTATAATGTGACAGAGAAACAGATAAGCAATAATCATAGAAAATATCACATATGGCGAAAAGACCATATAAACAACATCCATACCAAGTCAGTGGAATTTATCACCACCTACATGCCCGAAGTCTTATCATGCTATCCCCTCAATTTCTACAACTATATGCGATTATCTAATCAAACTCTAACTTAAGTAAGCCGTAACCTACTCGAGGCCGAGCGTGTGTCACAACTATCTAACTTGAGTCTTTCCTTTCTGAATCACCTCCGAATGATCAAAATCTAACAAATAATTATTCTACGTTAAAATAAAATACCAATAATACCCAATTCGCCATACTTTCGAAAATGTTCCCAAAATAATCCTAAAAAGTGGCCCCTGACCCACAAGGGCGAAACAGAAAATTTATTTCAAAATCACATTACCCATTGTCTAATTAATCTATGTTATAAAAATCATAACAAAAAGCTTTGATCTTGACCCTCAATTTTACCAAAATCCCTGTTTAGACCTAGGGTTTCAAACCGCCAATTTACACTAATTTTACATGAAAACAAAGATAATTAAAGTATGTAAACACTGGAAAATACAAACATTGAGATTAGAACCTTACCCCTAGGTGAAAACACTCCCTTGACACTTGAAATCACCGCTAGCAGAGTTCCCAAACTCCAAGAATGAAATAAAGAAACTAGGTTCAAATTTGGAACTTAACTCACTGCTAGCCCAATCATTCATAGCGATCGCGGACTGGACCATCGCGATCGCGATGACCATCTGCGACCCAGCCCACAAAGAATGTGAGGCCACGCCCGTGAATGCGAAGCACCGCGACTCAACCCTCGGTGACACGCCTGCTTGCGATCGCGGTCACCCTCACGCGATCGCGAGGTCCAACTTCCATTTCCCTTCGTGAATGCGCCCTTCTTCACAATCGACAAGAAGGAAACCAGAAAACCATTTTTTTTGTTTCTTCCGAACTTGTATTCAACCCTCAGAACTCATCGGGACCTCCCGTACACAAACAAAATATGCACATTGAGTATAATCAATGTTATGGACTTGCTCGCACACTCGAAACACCCATCCGACAACGTTATAACACATTTTCCATCAAAATCACCTAACTTTTCCACATTTCCTATTTAGCCAACTAAGTATCCAAATTCCATAAGAACACCTCGGGACCCGAACCAAGGACTTGACTAAGTCATAATTGACGTTCCAGACCTAACAGAATCGACGAAACTCGAAAATGAATACGTTTACCCAAAAGTCAATTTTTAGTCAAACTAATCATTTCAAAAACTTAAGAAAACTTAAACTTAGAATTTTTATTCCGAAACGAGTCTCGTTTACCTCGGGAAGCATGCCATCCCACCTCGCAAGCTAAGAATACCAACACGAAGGTTATGGAAGAGGCGCTTTGGGTATTGGAATATTAAGAAGGACTAAACGACCAAATGGGTCGTTACATAGAACCCCTACTCAGAAGAAATGTTAATGACTGGAGCTTGATAAATTGTTGAGTTTACTTGCTATACTGAAGGAGTGTACAATGGATACTCAATCAGCAGACAAATTGAAATAGGAAACTCACGTAAGGAATTTATTCAGTGAAGGCAGATTATGCTAAATTTTATGCTCAGAACGATTTGATTAATAAATTTCCCTGAAAATTGTCTGGCTAACTAGACTGCCAATGGAAGTTATATGCTTCACTTGGACAACGATCCATGAAGCATGTCCAACCAAGGACAATCTCATCAAAAGACGCTTTCAGATCCATGACAGATGCTATATATGTAGACAAGTTGTAGAAATTGCCGGTCATATACTTTTGCATTGTCCAGATAAATATGATATCTGTTGTATGTTTTATTCTATTTTTGGGCTCAGTTACTTTATGTCACAAAGCAGTAAAGAGGCAGTTGAATGTTGTAGCTCACAGATGAATGCTAGAGCTCATGAAAAATGGTAAACCCAGGAATAATATCTGGAATACAGTACCATCATGCATTTTTTTTGCTAGTATGGACAAAGAAACAATAGATGTTTTAATAATTTATCAACTACACATTCTTCACTCAGGGCTAAATGTTTTTTGTTACTATAGTTAGTGCATTATCTTCCCTGTAAATTTCCTTGAGTTTTTATTGGATTTTATGATCTTCCTGGAATTATAGGTAGCCAGTATTGGAGTAAGACCCGACGGAATGACCAGGTGGCAAAGCCAAGAATCTCGATTGGCCCGATATACCTCGGACTTAACTTACCCTTCTTCTTATATCTCATCACACCTTCATGGGTGAGACCTTCAACAATACCCGATCACATACCATAAACTTCATATCACGAACCTTCCGGTCCGCATACTCATTCTGTCTACTCTGAGCCACTAGGAGCTTTTCCTGAATCAATTTCACCTTGTCCAAGGGATCCCTCAACAAGTTTGTGCTCCATGGCCTCACATCATAAGCATCGAACCAGCCAATCATAGACCGACATCTCCTACCATGAAAAGCCTCAAACAGAACCATCTCGATATTCGAATGGTAATTGCTGTTGTAGGAAAACTCTGCTAAAGGCAAGAACTAGTCCTAATGACCACCAAAGTCGATCACACAAGCCCGCAACATATCCTCCAGAACTTGAATAGTTCGCTCAGACTAACTGTCTATCTGCGGGTGAAATGTCGTACTGAGATCCAACTAAGTCTCCATCCCCTTCTGCAAGGTCCTCCAAAAATGAGAAGTGAACTGGGTGCCTCTGTCCGAAACGATAGAGATGGGCACTCCATGCAACCGGAAGACAAGTATGTGAAATCTTTATCCAGTAAATCAACTTATGTATATACATACCTAAACTAAGGCCGACAAGGTCATACAAGTCTACTACACACAGGACACATGTCTACAAGCCTCTAAAGAATACATGACATCACAAGAATGGGACAAGACCCCGCCATACCCATATGCGTATGAAAAAATATTGTACCACGACTAGACTGTAACTCTGAAACAAATAAAGTGCTCCAACATGAGCTGAACCAACAACCTACTATCGTGAACCGTCACCCTGTTTAACTGAACCTGAGGGCATGGAACGCAGCGTCCCCCGACAAAAGGGATGTCAGTACGACGGATGTACTGAGTATGTCAGGCATAAATAATATCATAACAGGGATATACCAATAACTGAAACAGAAATAGCTGACCAACAGTAAATATCACTGAGGGCCCTAATACATATGCCTAAATATTATGCACAATGCAGTATACGTATACATCAGCCTCATCGAGCATCTTCCTTAGCATAATAGCCTCTGTGGGCATCATACCATATAATGGTTAATGAATGTATGCATGATGCAAATGCGGTATACATATATATTGGCCACACAAGGGCTCTTCCTGTCCATAACCGCCTCTGTGGGCATCACGTCATATTGGACACACAAGGGCATCACATCATCTTGGCCTTATAGGACTCTTTCTTTACGTGATAGTCTGTACCAGCTGCAGGTGGTGTGCGTATATAACGCCTTTTCCTTTCCCCATATCCCCTACATATATATAATATTACCATATAGTAGTGTGCATAGCACAAATGGGTCCAGAGTAATATATAAGACGATGTAAATGAAAATGCATGAATGACAATAAAACATTTCCTGAATTTGTCGGATGGAAATAATATCCTTGCCCCTTTGGCTAACACTGTGAATATCAACATATTTACTGTATGCCTCAATAAGGACTTGGAAACATATTTAGATATGTTTTTAGCATAGGAATCAATAACATGAATATTCTTAGCTACTAGGAGTAGAATAAATTATGGAGCAATATCACGGTTAAATTTCGTTACATGGAATATGTCAAAAGAAAGAAATAATTTGCTTTAACATACCTTCATTTTGCTAACGTATAAACAGTGTGGCTGCTACGAATTTCCAGAGCACAACTTAGAATTCAATGTTGCTGCTCGTTGTTTAGGACATTATAATTCTAATTCCTAATCTTTAGAAATGGTTTCACTGGAACGAAAAAAAAATAAAGGGACTTTGGTATTTTTTGAAATGAAGGTTCACTAGAACGAAGTGAGCAACTTAAAATGTTTCTTTTGTTTTCAAGAATTCACAGAATGAAGATGCAATATAAGCCCCCCCCGCCCCGCCCGCCCCCCCCCCGTCTATAATCGTGAAACCCCCTAATGATTTCCCATTATTATGTTTCCCACTAACCCTTAGTTGCTAACACACACACGACACCACATTACCAATTAACTTGGTCTAGGCTAGTCACTTAGAATTAACTCGGCTAGCTTACACGTAATATCCCCACTAACTTTGTCCCCTCCACTAGCCTTAGTCCCATTGTACGCACCCGTTTTTGACCGACGGTCGTGACGCATGGGTGTTTTTTCTAGAATTGATTAAAAATGCTTGAAGAGTCGCCACCTAATTATTCTAAGGTGAATTAGGGCACCTAAATGTTAACATAAATGCTAAAAAATGAACTCCGGTTAAGGTCAGCGAAACTATGAGATTCTGGATAAGGGTTCTCTATTATCCTAAAGAGAATGGGTTAGACATCCTTTAAGATCCGCTAACTTGTGGTTATCCGGTCAAACTCAAGTTAATTATTATGCTAAGGAAAAATACATGTTTGAAATATAAGGTTAGTTTAAAGGAAGTTGCAAGTAGTAGATTAAATGATGTATTTGTATGACATTGTTTATAAAATACATGCAAAGTTGATTTTTAGAACAAAAACATGCATTTGTATGGCATTATCCATAAAATATATGTAAAGTTAATTTTTGGATAAAAATATGCATTTGTATAGCATTGTTTACAAAATATATAAAAAAATTAATTTGTTGATAAAGTATGCATTGCAGGGCATGGTTTATAAAATGTAATGTGAAATTAAGTTTCTGATAAAAGCATGCATGGTTTATAGAATATAGGTAAATTTGATTTTTTGACAAAAGTATGCACTTGTATGACACTATTTATAAAATACATAACAAGTTGATTTTTGAATAAAGTATGCATTTGCATGGCATTATATATAAAATATATATTTTTTGCATTTGATAGTAAAGGAGGAAAGTAAATTATTTATAATGCAGGAAAGTGATTTATATTAAAGTCATTTTGAGTCACAATTTGAGTAAAACAAAACCTTATTTGAATGATTAATAATACGGATAAAAATGACCAAGTTATTTTGACAGTTTGAAACATGCATGACGAGCCTAAAATAAATAACTAGCGGCAACAACCCGAGCCTAAAATAAATAAACGGGCGAAGAGTTTCCAATTCTAAACTAACCTATTAATCTATCAATGCAAAACCTAATTATTCTAAGTGTTCCGATGATCTCACAAAAATTAAATATTTATTACGACCCGATAAATAAAAGAGCGGTATTAAAGAATGAAAAGCCACAACTGGGCGAATGACGATATCATCCCGCCCTATTTGTTTAGAGGTCTCGAGGCAAGAGAATGCAATGAACGTGGATGCGGGTCTTCTTTTGACAATAGTCATGATGAGTCTCGTGACGAGTCTCTTTGTTGCTCCCAGTGCATTTCATGTGAAACGAAAGAAAAGAAAAGGATTAGTGGATGGAACGTGAAAATATATATATAAGAAAATGTAAATAATTCGTGAAAGGTAATATGTTGGTTTTCATAAAACTAACAAGCACACGTAACACTCAGGTTGAGCAACTCAGATTATTTCACATACATATTTATAGGTATGCTAGTGCATATTAAAAGCAAAAGCCTAAAACCATATTACTCTTCAATCACAGAAAGAAACATGAATAGGTCACACAAACATGTATCCAAGGCTACAAATGATGGTAAAGCAGATATAAAGACCCATATAATACATATATTAAGCTAACAGACTCTTTAAAGATCATATTTATCATATCTTAAGTTTGGGATAGCAAAGATGGACGGACACAAACCATACATAAACTTATGGTTTTAATGTCACCAATACATTTAGAAAAAGAGCAGGTACCACCTAATTCATATGAGATCTAAGTCAACACAAAATCCACTTTGGTATTTTTAAGCTAAACTAAACAGGCATACCATCACATTGAACTACAGATTCTTATAAGTCCATTTTATCACTTAGATTAACCTTATATTTACTACAATGAAACTATGGTGAACTGAGACAGATTCATTATCACGTATTATGGTCAAAACAAGTACTTTAGATGTATACTTAACATATTCTATACCTTAAATAGGTATAATAATATTCAGCAGATCCTTTGTCACAATAAATTATAGGTGAACAACTATTAGAAATTCCTTTTAAATCTAAATTACTCTTAAGCGTTGTTTATTGTTCATCAATTACGTAAACATGTTCACCAACTAAGTCATAAACAAAAGCAATCATTTTCCAAAGCTCATCTCGGGACTAAATTAACTCTATCAGTTAACGAACACAAATTAACTAAGCATGGTCAAATCACATAATGCATACAAAACAGTTAATTAAAATAAAAGGACTTAAGAGAAAGGCAAATACAGGTACCTGAGCTTATCCGAATATAACACAAGTAATTTTAGACTAGACACATAAAGATATGCAGACATGATTTCGACATCGTACCTTGACATATTAAATTAGGAACAAGCTCATCATAAGCAAACATTTATCAACATTACTCATTTTATCCTTAGTCAATCACATTCAAGAACAAGTAGACACACAAAAGACTCTCATAGACCATTTCATGCTTCTTTCATACAAAGTTCGTACTATATTTAACAATCAGTGATCAAAATCAGTCTAAGATAATCAGTAACTAACTAATCTTAACTGAACATCTAAAATAACAACCATCTATCATAAAGTGTCTTTTAGTCATAAATAACCAGTACACATAAATAAAGCAACATAGTATTTTTAGAACTATATTAACTAATCATAAAGAAAACAATATACTCCTACTATTATTTGATTGAAACAGAAATGGAACATGCTTAAATTACCAACAATAAATTAAACACACAAACACATGAAATGCATAAAAAGAAGTATATGATAGGAATTCGAGTTTACCTTCTCCGGGCAGCGAACCGAGGCATGTTTCGAATTGTCGAATCCGCTCGGAGAAAGTTATTTTGGAATTTTGATTTTTTGATGCTGATTTTCTGACCCGAAAATGAAATATGTCCGACCCGGATTTTGACCCGAACCGATCCGGAAACGTGACCCGAAATGTTAATAAAGGGATTTTGGGATTGGAAAATTAGGAACCAAAAGAAGTATTTCGGATTGAAGATTATGAAACAAAAAGTAGTATTTTCTAAACAAAAATTAGAAACAACCGAACCATTTTGGATTCAGATTTTTGCCTTTGTTTTCGATGCCTTTTTCTTTGCTATTTTCGGACTCGCAAAACATTGTTTTCGATTTTCTTTTTAGACTTGTTTTTTTGTTGTTTTTGGACCCGAAAAGACCTCCGAAAATGCCTCCAAAAATGAAGAACGAGAGGGGGTTTTATAGATATCCCCTAACGTTCACCCCATACAATCGAGTTTGAAATTTGAAATAAAGGCAAATATTTTTTATTTTTGGAAGCGGATTTTGAGGGACAGGGTATGGGGTGGTGTCGGGTGCGGTGTAGGTGGTGTCAGGGGTATGGGAGGTACGGCGTAGGTGTGGTGTCGGCCAATTTTTGGGGAAGCAGGGCATGGGGGGGCTAGTTCATTTGGGAGAATAGGGTGAGGGTTTTTGTTTGGTTTTTTAGGGTTAGGGGGAAATAAAATTGGGTATTGGCCGAATTAGGCCTTTTCGGTTGGGCTGGTCTAATTCGGTTTTGGGCCTGGTGTGTTGGATGATTGGGCTGGAATGGTGTTGGTATTGTTTTGGGTGAGGGGAAATAAAATGGGTTATGGGTTAAAATAAAAGGATTTTATTATTCAAAAGATGCTTTGCCAAAAATATAAATTGTAAGATAAAAATAACAATAACAATATGATAATAATAAAAACATAATGTTTGCGAAATGCTTAATGTTTAATGCTTAATTTAAAACAGAAATGCGATGCCAATTTGCGAAAATAAGATAACATAGAATATTAGAAAAAAACTATGATTAGTATATTAGAAGGAAAATGATGGTAAAAATGTGAATAATAATATTGGGAATAATATATATATATATATATATATATATATATATATATATATATATATGTGTGTGTGTGTGTGTGTGTGTGTGTGTGTGTGTGTGTGTGTGTGTGTATATGTATATATATTAAAATTGTTTTGAGGTGTCAAAGTATTTTAGAACTACAAATAAATATCAGAAAAGAGGGGACAAAATTGGGTGTCAACAGATGCCCCTCTTTGGCCGGAGACGATGAAAAAACATTTTCGGACAAAGATGATGACTGATTAGACAATTTTGTCCTGATCATCGGGCCTTGAAAGAAGATTAGGCATACACGGGTAGAGATAGAATCTCGAGGGAGAAGAAATTGCAAAAGTTGGTGCAGATTCAAGAAATATTGCCCAGTGTTGAGTTATGATGACATTGGTTGCAGGTGTGGTAAAATATTGAGAAAAAGCGGAACGACGTTCGAAGTAGGCCACTGACCTTTGTTGGGAAGTCCAGCTCTCCAACAAAATGCCTCGGTTCGCTGTAAGAGGTACTTTCACGTTGTGCTGAAGCTCCTGCCGATCCAAACTCATGCGGACTAGAGTTAAAATAAAAAGTTAGTGCGTAACTGCTGAAATATAATGGGTAAATGAGAATACGTCCCTGTGAATTGAAATGACGTCCTTGTACAGACAAAATGTGATGTGACGTCCTTGCACAGACGAAATGTGATGCGGCTTCCTTGCACAGACGTGATGAATGATGTCTTTGTCGTCGGTTTGCTGTAAGAGATAGTTCCACGTTGTGCTGAAGCTCCTACCGATTCGAACTCCTGCGGACTAGAGCTAATATAAAAAATTAGTGCGTAACTACTAAAACATAATGGGTAAATGAGAATACAACCCTGTGAATTGAAATGTCGTCCTTGCACAGATGAAATGTGATGCGACGTCCTTTCACAGACGTGATGAATTACGTCATTGTCGTCTGTTTGCTGTAAGAGATAGTTTCACATTGTGCTGAATCTCATGCCAATTCAAACTCTTGTGGATAAGAGCTAAGATAAAACATTAGTGCATAACTGCTGAAATATAATGGGTAAATGAGAATACATCCATGTGAATTAAAATGTCGTCCTTGCACAGACGAATTGTGATGCGACGTCCTTGTACAAATGTAATGCGATGATGCCCTTATTGTCGGTTTGTTGTAAGAGATAGTTCCACGTTGTGCTGAATCTCCTGCCGATTCAAACTCATGTGGACTAGAGCTAAGATAAAACATTAGTGCGTAACTGCTGAAATATAATGGGTAAATGAGAATAAAACCCTGTGAATTAAAATGTCGTCCTTGCACAGACGAATTGTGATGCGACGTCCTTGCACAGACGTGATGAATGACGTCCTTATCGTCGGTTTGCTGTAAGAGATAGTTCCACGTTATGCTGAAGCTCCTATCGATTCGAACTCATGCGGACTAGAGCTAAGATAAAAAATTAGTGCGTAACTACTGAAATATAATGGGTAAATGAGAATATGACCCTGTGAATTGACATCCTTGCACAGACTTAGTACAAATGACGTCCTTGCCTAGACGTAATGCGACGTAATGCGAAATGGCATGACCCTAAGGTCGGAACGCTATGTTGGAGTTCTTGCAAACTCACTTTGGACGAAAAGTTAATGCGTGGGGATAGGCAATGTAAGATGAGGGTGAGAATGTGACCCTGTGAGTCAAAATATCGTCCTTGCTCAAACATAACGTGGTTGGGACCCGGTAGGTCAAGATGATGTATTTGTACATATGTTAAACAGGAACGTGATCCTTGTGGGCCGAACTACAAATTTGCAAAATTAATCATAAATGTTGTGGCTTCCTTGCCTCTGTCAACCTGAAGACCTGTACTCAAAGAAAATTTGTGAGTTTGGGGGAGGGGCGGTTGATTCGCATTGACTTTGTAGCTTTGGCTCTTAATACTTGCACATCCTGTTGGTTCGGACCTGTAGCCCCTGTCTGGTTTCCAGTCTTGGCTAGTTGTTAATAAAAATAATTTGCTTATAAGAAAGTATGCATATTAATAGTAATTTCTGTCGAATTCTCGAATAGTGACATGCAGTGAAACAAAGCAAACGTCTTATTCAAAATCCTTCTTTTGACTGAAGACTTAGTTGGCCAACATTTTTCCATGTCTATCGACGTCTTCTTGCAGTGAACCTTCAAAATTTTCCCCAATGTTTGGTATGCGAGGATGCTGAACTTCCAACTGGACAAAATCAAGTCTCGTGTGGGTTTCTTGCATGTCCTTTCAAGGCGATCAGATAGGCATATTTTGTTATATGCAAGATAAGGGAGAAAAACTTCTAATGGTGTGAACGAAACTGATGTAGGCCGCCTACATATCCCAATAAAGGAATCAGGTCATAACGTAGTTCATTACAAGCAAAAGGGGATTGTAAGATTTTTCTAAAAATGGGACTGAAGCCGATGTGGACCGCCTACGTATCTAGCCGATGGAATTAGGTCATAACGTAGTTCATGTTACAAGTAAATGAGATTTTTGGGGAAATTTGTGCTTTAAAAGATGGAACCCAACATGGGTTCTTTGCGTATCCCGCCAAAGGAGCGCAACTTTTACAACATAGAAAATGTGTTACATAGAAAATTCCATAATGTAGTATATTTCCACTGCATCTGTGTTGATATCTTTTGGCCATACTTCGCCGTCCATTTCTGCTAGGATTAGTGCCTCTCCACTTAGCACTCGGTGAACCATGTAAGGCCCTTGTCAGTTAGGTGCGAATTTTCCTTTAGTTTTATCTTGTTGAAAGCTTTGGCCATTCTGTTCTGATAAATTTGCCCGTGACAAACTACGTTCATCTGCTTTTCATTAATCAACATCAATTGCTCGTACCGATTCTGTATCCACATGGCTTCGCTTAACTCGGCTTTTTGGATAATTCGCATAGATGGTATTTCTACCTCTGTTGGTAACACAACTTCTGTGCCATAGACCAAAAGATATGGCGTTTCCCCAATAGAAGTCCTGATTGTAGTGCGATATCCCAAAAATGCAAAGGGCAAATGCTCATACCAGTGCTTGTAATTACCAACCATCTTCCGTAGTATTCTTCTGATATTTTGTTGGCTGGTTCGACTGCTCCATTCATCTGAAGTCGATTTGTGCTCAAACCTAGCATATCCTCATAAGACCAAGCAAATACATCGATATTTTACCTCAAAAGATCTACCAATTATTTATTTTGTGCGGTGCTCAGATGGACGTTGATTCTTGTTTTCTTCACAGGTTCTGCGTCTCCCAAATTTAATACCTCTGTTTCATACAAATTTGGTTTTGGTTGATTCTCAAAATGCTCCAATTCTTCGGTCAATTCTTCCGGCTGTGAGTTTTCCCCACATTCTTCGAAGTCCTGTTCGTTGTTTGGATTTTGTTTGCTTGTTTCATTACATGTCACAGTATCGATAAATTTATTTGTTTGCATGATGAAAGAGAAAATAAAACTCTTAAACAAAATGAATTTTGAAATAGCAAAAGCAATGCGAATTTGTCATTTAAGCTTTCAAAAGGTGGAGGCAAAATATATTAAATGCATAGATGTGATTCAGACCTCAATCTGAATCGCATTGTTTCATTAAGTACTGATACAATTTCTAACAAGCTTCCCGGAGAAACAGATTTTTCAAAACATCTCCCTGCTCTGCATCCCAAATGGTTGGGTCTCCAGTGTAATCATCCAGAATCACATTGCATTCTACTTCTTCTTCAGTAATGAAAAGACTTTTGAGACCCCCCACAAGGTTGGCTGCATCGTCCTCCTTTGATTCCTGAGCATGTTTTGACAAATGACTGACTTAGAGGCAGAACAGGCTTTGGCAATGAAGCATCTCTTTTCCTTGGGAGATTGGTCGATAAGACTTCTTCAAGAAACGACGATATCATGATCCGCGGCTTTGGAGGAAGCACTTCAACTTCAAATGGTGCCCTCACTTGGACTGTAATTATAGAGGTGATAAAGGCCGATGATTCAACATTTTCCTCTCTCTGGACTGGCACAATAGTCCCTTCCAAATTGCTTTCTTCATCAACAGTAATCATGTTCACATTGGCATGATTCGACAAAGGGTTATTGTTTACATTGGGGGGAGCTCCTTTCAGTTGGATAACTCCTTCTTTTATCAATGCCTCGATTTTGTCTCTGAGGGCATAACAATTTCCAGTGTCGTGTCCAGGGATTCCAGAGTGGTATGCGCAATGCTTAGTCTCATTATACCATTTGGGAATGGGATTGGGGATATTCCATGGGATGGGTTGGAATATTCCTGCGGTTGTCAGTCTTTCATACAACTAGGCTCGAGGTTCGGCTAAAGGTGTATAGGTTTTGACTGGCTTTCTTTCGTGATTTTCACGGGGTCTGGGTGCGTTTGGTGGATGGACACATGGCTGAAGTAAGTATGCGGGCTAATATTGTTAGGGATTCAGATAGGCAGGCGCTCGAGGTAGGCTATATATTGGCTGGGTATGGCAGACAGGGTAGGGAGCAGGTGAGTATTGATTGTAAGGCTGAGGGCTTTGAGCGTTTAGGCTATAATAGGAAAGCTGAGGACGTTAGGTGTTTTGGTTGTAGTAAGGAGGCTGGGATGATGGCCTTTGGTAGGTTGATATTTGGTTTGGCCTATGTTTCTGGACCGTCATGACAGGGGACACTCCGTCCCTCTTCCTCTTTATTGCTCTTCTAAATGAGTCCGACTGAATTGCCTTACTTGTTGTTTGCAACACTGCCAAGTTTGTAATTATTCCTGTTAGCCTCTTCTATAAAATAACCCATCCTTACAACTTCAGAGAAACTCCGTCCTATGACACCTATCATTCTTTCATCGTATGTTGCATCTTTTAAAGATTGCATAAAGAGAGTGGTCATCTCACTTTCCGCTATCGGGGGTTGAACTTTTGCTGCTTCTGACATCCACTTCATAGCGTATTCTCTGAAGGTCTCTGTGGATTTCTTTTCCAACTTCATCAGATAAATTCTATCCAAGTATGTGTCAATGTTAAATCTAAATCTGTCCACGAAATCTTG
Source organism: Anisodus acutangulus (assembly GCA_029783415.1). Taxonomy (NCBI): domain Eukaryota; kingdom Viridiplantae; phylum Streptophyta; class Magnoliopsida; order Solanales; family Solanaceae; genus Anisodus; species Anisodus acutangulus. Next base: position 22,153,754 of record CM056503.1, read on the forward strand.
TGTCATCGTGCCCCAATTATGCCATTTCCGCAGATCTTGGCTTGTGTACCAGTGAAGCGTTTCTCCTGTCAAACTCCTTAGGAACAACTTCATTATGATAGCCTGGTCTTTACCTACTCCAACCAGCTTGTCACAGTACGATCTAAAATTAGCGCGGGGATTTCCTTCCCATCAAACAAGTCAAATTTTGGAACCTTATATCCGACAGGCAATTCAACGTCAGGAAACATGCAGAGATCTTCGTACTCGAGTCTTTCATGCCCCTTGCTCATTTGGATGTTCTTGAATGCTTATTTTAGCCTATGAATTCCTCTCGCAACACTTTTATCGATTTTGATCTGTACTTGCCTTTCCATCTCTTCATACTGGTCAATTTCCTGAGGAGGTATGTTTGGTATAGTGGTAGTAAAGGGTTGGGCTTCCGTTACATATACTGGTGGTACATACTGCTTGTTATGGTTAGCAATGTGTGTTATTGGTATTTGTTGGGTTGTCTGGTAATTTTTTGTGGGAGGGATATTTTGGACAAGTGGGGTAGTTTGGGTAAGTGGAGCTTGAGGCGCATATAGAGTTGTGAAGGATACTGGATCATTTTGTAATGGGCTTTGTTGTGGACTGGCTTGTGGGTTTATAGGATGTGGGTTAGTATGTTGCGGGCTGGTGTGTTGCGGATTGATTTTGCTTAGTAAGAGATTTTGGGGAAGGTTTTGGAGAAATGTCGGTTCAGGAGATGGAAAGGTTTGCGGTGCAGTTGCACTCGTCCCTTGTTTAGGGAGTGGGGTATTGAGGCTGATGGATATGTTAGTGAGACTTCGGAGCCGCTCAATCTCAGTCTGCATGGTTGCCATCTATTGCAACAGTTGGGCGAGGTATTCATCCTACACAGTAGTATTTCTTCTTTCTGAAGTTTCCGGTTCACCTCCCGGAAGAGCGACAAGTCTCAGGCCAGTCTCTTCAGATGCGCCTGAATCAGTCATTTTGTTAGATGATCATGCCTTTCATCTCGTGAAGTAGGGGTGTTCCGACAGTTTTAGTCAACGTGAATCAACTTTTGGGGAAATAAATCAGGCAAAAATAAACCTTCTAAAAATGAAGAAAACGAAGTTAGTATAGCGAGTAATTATTGCTTTAAATAATATGCAGAACGTGGAAAGCAGCAAAAAAAATAGCAACCAGATTGTAATTAAATGTGCATCCTAACATGCATGGGCCTCTCTTATGCCAGAGGTGGGCCCAAACGCCAAATATGCGAGATTATGATAGATTGATCCAAACCACTAAATTGAAATGCTTTCCGTTGGAAATAAAGGCTGAATTTTTTCCAATTTCGACATGTTCTGATTAGGCTTGGATCCGTTTATCATTATCACGCTACAAATAATATATTGATTGGTCATTGGGTTGTGAGACCGTCGACAATTGGTCTATTTCTTAATTGTGGAGTCGATACCAAGGATTGACCCACCTAGGATGTATGCATGCATGACTTAAGATAAAGGGTTGTATAGCTCTATCCTAAATTTTCTAAGATTTGGCTTACTAGACCCAAGGTTTCCGAGCGGACTGCTCGAATGAGAAGGCAATGTGGCCACCGGATGGTCCGGATGGTCCGGACGCTCCGCGCATATGCCAACTCTCCTAAAATTTAGAAATTTGAAAGAAAATTTGGTGGGTGCGCGAAACACACCTTGCGTGTATGTGTGTGATAGTGTCAGTTTTCCGAAGTGGAGGAAATATGAGAAGAATGCCAATTTAAGAAAAATAGTAAAAGAAAGTAGCAGTTAAAGCAGTTAAGCACACATAATTTCATAAAAGAAACAAAAATTCAAAGCATTAGATCAAATAAGGAGCAAAATAAAGCGCAATAATAATTAACCTGGGTTTGCTATGGTTAAGAACCTGAAAGTCCCCAGCGGAGTCGCCATGCTGTACGCACCCGCTTTCGACCGACGGTCTTGACGCGCCGGCGTTTTCCATGGAATTGATTAAAAACGCTTGAGGAGCCGCCACCTAATTATTCTAAGGTGAATTAGGACACCTAAATGTTAACATAAATGCTAAAACATGATCTCCGGTTAAGGTCTGCGAAACTATGAGATTCTGGGTAAGGGTTCTCTATTATCCTAAAGAGAATGGGTTAGACATCCTTTAAGATCCGCTAACTTGTGGTTATCCGGTCAAACTCAAGTTAATTATTATGCTAAGGAAAAATACATGTTTGAAATATAAGGTTAGTTTAAAGGAAGTTGCAAGTAGTAGATTAAATGATGTATTTGTATGACATTGTTTATAAAATACATGCAAAGTTGATTTTTAGAACAAAAACATGCATTTGTATGGCATTATCCATAAAATATATGTAAAGTTAATTTTTGGATAAAAATATGCATTTGTATAGCATTGTTTACAAAATATATAAAAAAATTAATTTGTTGATAAAGTATGCATTGCAGGGCATGGTTTATAAAATGTAATGTGAAATTAAGTTTCTGATAAAAGCATGCATGGTTTATAGAATATAGGTAAATTTGATTTTTTGACAAAAGTATGCACTTGTATGACACTATTTATAAAATACATAACAAGTTGATTTTTGAATAAAGTATGCATTTGCATGGCATTATATATAAAATACATATTTTGCATTTGATAGTAAAGGAGGAAAGTAAATTATTTATAATGCAGGGAAGTGATTTTTATGAAAGTCATTTTAAGTCGCAATTGGAGTAAAATGAAACCTTATTTGTATGATTAATAATGCGAATAAAAATGACCAAGTTATTTTCATAGTTTGAAACATGCATGACGAGCCTAAAATAAATAACTAGGGCGGGTTTCAAATTTTAAACTACCCGAGCCTAAAATAAATAAACGGGCGATGAGTTTCCAATTATAAACTAACCTATTAATCTGTCAATTCAAAGCCTAATTATTGTAAGTGTTCCGATGACCGCACAAAAATTAAATAATTATTACAACCCGAGAAATAAAAGTGTGGTATTAAAGAATTAAAAGCCGCGACTGGGCGGATGACGATGTCATCCCGCCCTATTTGTTTAGAGGTCTCGAGGCAAGAGAATGCAATGAACGTGGATGCGGGTCTTCTTTTGACGATAGTTATGATGAGTCTCGTGACGAGACTCTTCGTTGCTCCCGGTGCATTTCATGTGAAACGAAAGAAAAGAAAAGGATTAGTGGACGGAACGTGAAAATATATACATAAGAAAATGTAAATAATTCGTGAAATGTAATATGTTGGTTCTCATAAAACTAACAAGCACATTTAACACTCAGGTTGAGCAACTCAGATTGTTTCACATACATATTTATAGGTATGCTGGGGCATATTCAAAGCAAAAGACTAAAACCATATTACTCCTCAATCACAGAAAGACACATGAATAGGTCACACAAACATGTATCCAAGACTACAAATGATGGCAAAGCAGATATAAAGACCCATATAATACATATATTAAGCTAACAAACTTTTTAAAGATCATATTTATCATATCTTAAGTCTGGGAATGCAAGATGGACGGACACAAACCATACATAAACTTACGGGTTTAATGTCACCAATACATTTAGGAAAAGAGCAGGTACCACTTAATTCATATGAGATCTAAGTCAACACAAAATCCACTTTGGTATTTTTAAGCTAAGCTAAACTAAACAGGCATACCATCACATTGAACTACAGATTCTTATAAGTCCATTTTAACACTTAGATTAACCTTATATTTACTACAATGAAACTATGGTGAACTGAGACAAATTCATTATCACGTATTATGGCCAAAACAGGTACTTTAGATGTATACTTAACCTATTCTATACCTTAAATAGGTATAATAATATTCAGCAGATCCGTTGTCACAAGAAATTATAGGTGAACAACTATTAGAAATTCCTTTTAAACCTAAATTACTCTTAAGAGATGTTTATTGTTCATCAATTAGGTAAACATGTTCACCAACTAAATCTTAAACAAAAGTAGTCATTTTCCAAAGCTCATCTCGGAACTAAATTAACCCTATCAGTTAACGAACACAAATTAACTAAGCATGATCAAATCACATAATGCATACAAAAAAGTTAATTAAAATAAAAGGATTTAAAAGAAAGGCAAATACAGGTACCCGCGTTTATCCGAATATAACACAAGTAATTTTAGACTAGACACATAAAAATATGCAGACGTGATTTCGACATCGTACCCTGATATGTTAAATTAGGAACAAGCTCATCATAAGCAAACATATATCAACATTACTCATTTTATCCTTAGTCAATCACATTCAAGAACAAGTAGACACACAAAAGACTCTCATAGACCATTTCATGCTTCTTTCATACAAAGTTCGTACTATATTTAACAATCAGTGACCAAAATCAGTCTAAGATAATCAGTAACTAACTAATCTTAACTGAACATCTAAAATAACAACCATCTATCATAAAGTGTCTTTTAGTCATAAATAACCAGTACACACAAATAAAGCAACATAGTATTTTTAGAACTATATTAACTAATCATAAAGAAAACAATATACTCCTACCTATTATTTGATTGAAACAGAAACTGAACATGCTTAAATTACCAACAATAAATTAAACACACAAACACATGAAATGCATAAAAATGAGTAAATGATAGGAATTCGAGTTTACCTTCTCCGGGCAGTGAACCGAGATGTGTTTCGAATCGTCGAATCCGCTCGGAGAAAGTTATTTTGGAATTATGAATTTTTTTGCGATTTCGGAATTCTGATTTTTGGATGCTGATTTTCCGATTTCGGAAACGAACCGTAGGATTCTTTTCCAAGCCACACGTACACGCCTCCACTCCATTAACCAAATGACCTGCCTCCGTATAATTTATCAATCACACACATAATTAATTTCGTGATCGCAATTCACTTAAATCTTGATAACTTATAAGAACTTCATATACTCAATGTCATAACCTTGTGATATGACACTAGTCCATAACCTCTTTCGGGATATACAACTATTATTCTCAACTCCCGTTGTCACACTTGTTACGTCCAAAATTATTTCGGAGTTTAATCCTTTCATATACTAATCTCTTTATTAGCATGCTGAATATAACATAAATTTTTCCAATGCTCGGGTCTATTTACACACGCCTAGCGATTCAAACCGTGACCCGAAAGTACGGGATGTTACATCATTCCTCCTTTAGAAACATTCGTCCTCAAATGTTGGGGTGACATATCTAATCCCCATTGCGTAGCCCAAAAATACAATTACCTTCATATATCACTACATTAGACCTCGCATTACCTTCAAGCATTAATTATGATACCATGAGATAGAACTCACCTTATGCTCCTTTTGGAACCTCGGCGTTGGTTTGGAATAGGTATGGATACTTGTGTATCAGTTCCTCTTTCGCCTCCCATGTCATCTCTTCCACGCTTTTATTTTGCCACCTTTGGCCGAAGAGTTCCTTTTGTCCCTCCTCCACCGTTGATCCTTTGATTGTACCATAATCCCCGTCCTCAATTGCCCCTATTATTATACGGAGGTTACATTCATGAAGCTATCTTGTGTGCTCATCCACTCCTTTCGATATCCCAACCTTTATCTAATATAATAATCCATTTGTTACTTGAGCAAGTTGTGATACTCATTTTTCATCCCTCTTTTCTTTGCATGACTTGGTGACTTTCAAATCCCAAATGTCCTCGAGCTGCTGCTGAATTTGAAATAAAATTATTGCTACTCGACTACAAGACAGTCGGGGCGGTCTCACTCGACCTCTACAACTTTGACCTCGAGATCTCGGCAGCTTTGAACACTTTAACTATCATCGATCCTTGACTAATAAATTCCTTCGGTTACAAGCTCCCTGACTCTCCAAGGGGCCCATCTCTATCAAATGTTTTAGGATGAGGTCGTTCCTTAAAGGCAGCCAATTGATTCAATACTTGCACCGGTCTTCTTACATCCCACTCAGATGGAGCCGCGGTGGTAGGACTGATGGTACATGAACCTTCCTCAACTCCTCTGGTGCTACATAATTCGCCGATCCGTGGGAAAGCAACTTATTCCTATCCCCTAACGGATTTATCTAAATGAAGAGCATACTACTCGTATTTACACTCAATCCAACTTCAATCTCCTGCTAATCATAATCCTTCCGGAAGAAGGTATTACTGTAATCGTAAATACGATAAGGTCTACAGAGAAAATCCTTACGATCTTCTGCGTTCCGATGCTTAGTACTTCATTTACCTTACTAAATATTTCGCTTCCCAAGCTTGCATTATCTCTTCCATCTTCCATATGTGAGTGAGATAATTTCTCATAATCTCAAATTTTAACAATAATAATGCCCCTTCGGGCGCATCAATCATCTTGGTAGAAATCGCTCATTTACTGGCTACGAGTATAAACTAACCGAAGCCTTTTTTATAACTGGCATTGCTAAAACCGTAACAGGCACGAGTTAAACTCGAATTCTTAAAACTCAGCTCTACTGCACGATTTATGATATGAAAGAATGGAAATCATCCCTAAATGTTAGGTAGCCTCCTGCTTATAAGTATGGTGCACAACATATCCATAAACAAGACTCTACTAGACACGGCTTATAGACTCTCTAGAACAGACATGTTCTGATACCAAGATTGTCACGACCCAAACCGTAGGGCCGTGATGTGCACCCGAACCCCACCCGCCGGGTATCACCTATTGTACATCCAACACCTAATCATAATTAAATACGGACTAAGCCGAAAGACAAGTATGTGAAATCCTTATCCAGTAAACCAACTTATGTATATACATACCCAAACCAAGGCCATACAAGTCTACTACACACAGGACACCTGTTTACAAGCCTCTAAAGAATACATGACATCACAAGGACGGGACAGGACCCCACCATACCCATATGCGTATGCAAAAATACTGTACCACGACCAGACTGTACCTCTGAACAAATAGAGTGCTCCAATATCAGCTGAACCAGCAACCTAATATCGTGAACTGTCACCCTATTTAACTGAACATGCGAGCATGAAACGCAGCATCCCCTGACAAAAGGGATGTCAGTACGACTAATATACTGAGTATGTCAGGCATGAATAATATCATAATAGGGATATACCAATAACTGAAACAGAAATAGCTGACCAACAGTAAATGTCACTGAGGGCCCTAATACATATGCCTAAACGTTATGCACAATGCAGTATACGTATACATCAGCCTTATCAGGCATCTTCCTTACCATAACAGCCTCTGTGGGCATCATACCATATAATGGTTAATGAATGTATGCATGATGCAAATGCGGTATACATATATATTGGCCACACAAGGGCTCTTCCTGTCCATAACCGCCTCTGTGGGCATCACGTCATATTGGACACACAAGGGCATCACATCATCTTGGCCTTATAGGACTCTTTCTTTACGTGATAGTCTGTACCAGCTGCAGGTGGTGTGCGTATATAACGCCTTTTCCTTTCCCCATATCCCCTACATATATATAATATTACCATATAGTAGTGTGCATAGCACAAATGGGTCCAGAGTAATATATAAGACGATGTAAATGAAAATGCATGAATGACAATAAAACATTTCCTGAATTTGTCGGATGGAAATAATATCCTTGCCCCTTTGGCTAACACTGTGAATATCAACATATTTACTGTATGCCTCAATAAGGACTTGGAAACATATTTAGATATGTTTTTAGCATAGGAATCAATAACATGAATATTCTTAGCTACTAGGAGTAGAATAAATTATGGAGCAATATCACGGTTAAATTTCGTTACATGGAATATGTCAAAAGAAATAAATAATTTGCTTTAACATACCTTCATTTTGCTAACGTATAAACAGTGTGGCTGCTACGAATTTCCAGAGCACAACTTAGAATTCAATGTTGCTGCTCGTTGTTTAGGACATTATAATTCTAATTCCTAATCTTTAGAAATGGTTTCACTGGAACGAAAAAAAAATAAAGGGACTTTGGTATTTTTTGAAATGAAGGTTCACTAGAACGAAGTGAGCAACTTAAAATGTTTCTTTTGTTTTCAAGAATTCACAGAATGAAGATGCAATATAAGCCCCCCCTCTAATCGTGAAACCCCTAATGATTTCCCATTATTATGTTTCCCACTAACCCTTAGTTGCTAACACACACACGACACCACATTATCAATTAACTTAGTCTAGGCTAGTCACTTAGAATTAACTCGGCTAGCTTACACGTAATATCCCCCACTAACTTTGTCCCCTCCACTAGCCTTAATCCCACAAGCAGCCACATCTCTAAATTATAGGATTAGTCATTTAGGATTCTTTTCCATGCCACACGTACATGCCTCCACTCCATTAACCAAATGACCTGCCTCCGTATAATTTATCTATCACACACATAATTAATTTCGTGATCCCAATTCACTTAAATCTTGATAACTTATAAGACTTTCATATACTCAATGTCATAACCTTGTGATATGACACTAGTCCATAACCTCTTTGGAGATATACAACTATTATTCTCATATCCCGTTGTCACACTTGTTACGTCCAAAATTATTTCGGAGTTTAATACTTTTACATACTAATCTCTTTATTAGCATATGTGAATATAACATAAATTTTCCCAATGCTCAGGTATATCTACACACGCCTAACGACTCAAACAGTGACCCAAAAGTACGAGATGTTACAGTATCTTCGTAGCACCAGGATGAATAGAGTACCTAGAATTGTGAGCCTCCTCCTTAATCAAGTTAATCAAACCACCCACACGAGGAACACACACTCTCTCCTTAATCCTCAAGATACCCTCATCATCAATAATCTCCTCTCTAGCCTTCCCCCTCAACACCTTGTCCCGAATCTTACACAACTTTGCATCCTTAAACTGTTGAACCTTGATTTGCTCCAAAAGCGACGATCTCGCCTCAACACAAGTCAGAACCTTGCTCGGTTCTAAAATATCAATTCTCACTATGATGTTTGCCAAAGACTGAACTTCCCTAGCCAAGGGACGCTCTCCCACAATCAAACGAGCCAAACTACCCATACCGCCTTTCGGCTCAAGCATCTGATACCCCATTAGCCTTACCCGGATGATAAAGAATAGTGATGTCCTAGTCCTTGAGTAACTCCATCCACCTATGTTGCCTCGAATTCCAATCCCGCTGATTGAATACATGCTGAAGACTATGATGGTTCGTGAACACCTCACAATGGACCCCACACAAATAGTGCCTCCAAATCTTCAACGGAAAGACTACCGCCGCCAACTCCAAGTCATGTGTGGAGTTGTTTTTTTCATGCACATTGACTACCTCGAAGCATAAGTTATTACCATGCCCTCTTACATCAACACACAACTCAGACCAAGCCGCGAAGCATCACAATAAAGTGCAAAATCCTTCCCCTCTATTGGTAAATCCAAAATCGGAGTTGAGGTCAACAACGACTTGAGATTTTGAAAGATCTCTTAACACTCATTCAAACACTAATAAAGCACATTTTAGGTTAGTCGAGTCAAATAAGAAGTAATAGATGAGAATCCTTTCACGAACCGCTGATAGTAACTCACAAGCCCTATGAAACTCCTAATCTCTGTCACCGTAGTAGGCTTGGCCCAATCTCGAACTACCTCAATCTTCTTAGGATCAACCATGATACCATCTTTAGACACTATATGCCCTAAGAATGCCACATAATTGAGCCAAACTCACACTTGGAAAATTTGGCATACAACTGTTTCTCCTTTAGCAACCCAAGCACAATCCTCAAATGTTTCTTGTGATCCTCCTCACTACGAGAATAAAACAAGATATCGTCAATGAAGACAATGATGAAGGAATCTAAATAGGGCTTAAAAACTCCATTCATCAAATCCTAAAAGTTGTGGGGCGACTGGTAAAGCCCGAAAGACTTGACCAAAAATGCATAATGACCATAGCGGGTCCTGAAAGCTGTCTTCGGAATATCCTTCGCTCAAATATTCAACTAATGGTAATCCGATCTTAAACCTATCTTAGAAAAAACAGATGCACCTTGAAGATGATCAAACAAGTCATCAATGTAGCAAATTGAATACTTGTTCTTGATAGTAAGCATGTTTAATTATCGGTTGTCAATACACATCCGCATCGAACCGTCCTTCTTCTTTACAAACAATACTGGAGCACCCCGAGGAGAAACACTCGGTCTGATGAAACCCTTGCTCAACAAGTCGTACAATTGTTCTTTCAACTCTCTTAACTGAGCGGGTCGTATTCATATAAGGCAGAATAGAAATAGGCTGAGTGCCCCACTCCAAATCAATGCAAAAGTCGATATCTCCATCAGAAGGCATACCATGTAAATCTATCAAAAATACCTTCGAAAACTCCCTCACTACCGATACAGATTCAAGGGGCGGAGGGCCATGCTAATATCTCGAATATGGGCCAAATAGGCCAAACACCCCTTACTCACCAACTTATTTCCCCTGAGGAACGATATAATCTATTTAGGTGCAGGGCTCGGAGTACCCCTTAATTCTAACCTTGGAATACCCAGCATGGCCAACGTGACTGTCTTAGCATGACAATCCCGAATAGCATGATAAGGAGATAACCAGTCCATACCTAGGATAATATCAAAATCTACCATGTCAAGAATAACCAAATCTACCCAAGTATCATAATCTAGGAAGGTGACTACACAGGACCTATAAACTATATCCACTACCACAGAATCATCAACAATGGTAGAAACATGAATAGGCACATCAAGTAAATCACATAGCATATTCAGACTCGTAAAAAAATAGGTAGATACATAGGAGAAAGTAAAGCCTGGATTAAATAAGACTGAAGCCGACCAATGGGAAACTAAAATAATACCCGTAATGACTGCGTCAGAAGCCTCGTCCTCTGGCCTACTAGGGAAAGCATAACAGTGGGCACGTCCACCCTCGGACTATGTGTCTCTACAACCTCCATGGCCTGACTGAGATCCACCACTCCCTGAATAAGTGTTATCCCTACCAGACCGATAACCAACCCTGTCGAACTAATGGCCACCTATACCAGACTGTGAACTACCTCTACCAAAATGCCCACCCCTCTAGTCGGCGATGCTTGGGGGCCTAGATATCTGATTTCTAGAACCATGTCTGAGTCTAGGACACTCTCTAGTGAAATTCCCTGTCTCACCACACTCAAAATATGCCCATCTGGTTGTAGGCTGCTGAACTATCATAGAAGAACTTGAATACCCTTCGCGATTTGAAGATCGAGATTAAGAACCTCTAAAAGTGTAACACCCCATACTTTAGCTTCAGGATATATCTGGGTAAACATACATGAGTTTATTGAGATTGAGGTCATTCATGAAGTTATAGAAGATTCATATCAATGTTGAAGAGGTTACGCGGGTATTAGAGGTTAAATGAATTAGAGAACTAAGTTTCGTCAAAATTCAGAATATGGAACAAGTTATAAAGACCATATAGAATTTCGGCCATAGGCTCAAGAGCTCGGTGAATAAATGCACGAAGTCCCAAAATAATTTAGGATTTAACAAGTGTGACTTCAGTAATTTGAAATAATATTTTGTATGTCCCAAAAGAGGCTATGGACTAGTTTTATATCACATGATTATGAAATTGAGTATAGGAAGTGTGTTGAAAATAATTATTATTTGAGTGAATTGAGATCAAGAGATTAATTACGTGATTAATTGATTAAGAATTGATTGTAGTGAGATATTGGGAAAATAATTAAGAGAATAAGGATGACAATTGGTTATGTGGAAAAGTGTCCACATTTAGGGTGTTTCGTGGCATTAGATTAAGTAGGTGACTAAGTAGAGATATATAGGTGGGAGGATATGCAATTGACAGCTAAGGGAAAGGATCACACGCATATACATATATACATGCTGCAACAACATGATTTAATGGGGCGTACAGTAGAAACTTTTATTTTCTTGGATGAGCAACAACATTTTCCCTATTTAAAGGTGAGTAGAGTAGATTGAAGGTTATTTCATAGTGAAGTAAGGTGCAAGGAGGTTTGGTTCTTGACATATAAGATTAGCTTATAAGGAAAGATGGTTTGACCGTTATTGATAGAGGATCGAGAGTAAAGGTATGTTAAGGCTAATCCTCCTTCTTTTGGAATTACCCGTATGTAAACGAACGTAATCGAATGCCCGTCCAAAGTAACTCTACTCTTGAAAGCTAGAAATGTATATGTCCTTCACTCTATTAAAGAAGTTTGTTGATTCATGTATATCTTGTCGTATTGACTCATAATGAAAGGTATGTTTATATGTTAGTTCCATAATGTTAATCGGAGCTACAACGACCTTACGTCACTCCGATAGACTCAGAGTGTCTTAGTATCATTCCTGCACTATATACATGTATATATTATGACCTCACAGGCGTTCTATACGCTATATGATATGTATATGGGGTATGGGAAATGTTATGTTGTTATATACGAACCACCACCTGATCAGCTGGTATATGATGATAATTATACCCACAGAGGACGATATGATATGATGGGATGCTCACAGAGGCTTGATGGTATTATATACGCATATATATGTATGACTAGGCATTATATACGCACATATATGATACTTATGCATATTATGGCCCTCAAAGGAATTCCGTACAGGTTGATTCTTTCTTGTCTCATGTTATTTTCATGCCCTACATACTCGGTACATTATTCGTACTGACGTCCCTTTTGTTGGGGGATGCCGCGTTTTATGCCCGCGGGTTCAGGTAGACAGGGCAATGGACTGCACCAGTAGGTTTCCTATTCAGCTCATATTGGACGACTCTACTTGTTCCAGAGTTATAGTCTAGTAGTGGTACGATATTATTGATATGCATATGGGTATGGAGAGGCCCTTTCCCGACCTTACTAAGTCACGTACTCCAGTAGAGGCTTGTAGACAGTTATGATGCAGTCAGATGTTATGTGGCCTCCTAGGCTTATGTTTTTGTTGTATAGTCATCTATGATAGCCTTGTCAGCTTATACAATCATGTCCAACATATATATATATATATATATATATGCATGTCGGTCTTGTACCTTTTCAGCTTATTATTTTATTTATGGTTGATGTGGTGAATGTATGTCTAGTGGTGCTTGGCAAGTAAGGTCCGGATGCCCGTCATGGCCCTCTGGTTTGGGTCGTGACAGAAATTTTTTTCAGAACCATGCCCATTATACAGTGAAGAACCACCCGCGGAAGTCTAAAGTGCTGACTGGATGGGACGACTATAGGGAGGATAACAACCTCTATCATGGTGTCCCCCACCTCTAGTATGACCTCTGTAGCTATCAAATCTGTGGGCCTTTTTGTCGCCCCCTCCACCATGTGACCGAGCTTTCTATGCCTCGACTTTTCCAGAATGCTCAACTACTAACTGAAATGAGGCCCTAGTGGCCTCCAACTGCAAGGTCGCTAAATGAAGTGGAAGGTCTAATCCCTTCACTAACCGTCTAATCCTCTCGGCATCTGTAGGAAGTAATGTTGCGGCATATCGAGACAAAGAAAGGAACCTGATCACATACTCTGCAACAGATATACCACGCTGCTCCAAAGTAAAAAACTTATCCTTCTTGTTATCTCTTAGAGTATGAGGGACATACTTCTCTAGGAACACCTGATAAAACTGTGTCCGAGTCAAAGGTGGCGACCCAGCTTATCGATACTTTATGTAAGCTCTACACCATTGCTTGGTATCCCCAACGAATTGAAATGAAGCATAGTTTACTACATGAGACTCCACCACACCTAACTTATGAAGCATCTCATGGCAGCTAATAATGAACTCATACACATCATCCCTTGGAGTACTATAGAACCAAGAAGGAGGCATCCTAGTGAACCTCTCGAATAACTACCCCTCCTTAACAGTCAACACTGGCCCATCCATAGGCCAAAAAACAAATCCAGGGCCCAGAAATGCATCAATACGGGGAGCCATTGCGGCTGTTTCTATACCCCCGGAGTTCGAAATCCTGGAGCAACTCTAGAATCGAGGGTCTGACCACCCCACTCTCGTTTGTGAACCGTCTAGATTAACTAGAATCATGCCTGCCTGGGCCAAACTGTTAAAGTACCCTAACACTCAAAACACAGCCTCCTATAGATCAGAACTAGCAACAGGTTGTGCCGCTACGACTCCAACCTCCTTTGTCGGAATTGACTCCTCATTCGGAATATCCTCGAGCTCCGTGTCATGACCCAAACTGGAGGGTCATGATGGGCACCCGAATCTTACTTGTCGAGTACCACTAATCATATATTTAACATCTAATCATAAGTAATCATGGGCCACGAGGGCCATCACTAAATACCCTACTGACACATAGAAATGATAAACTGGAAAGGAGCTACGTAAAATTTTATAAACAGAAGAACCCAACCTATGCATATATACATACTAAGGCTGACAAGGCAATACACGACTACTACACACAGGACATATTTCTACAAGCCTCTAAAGAGTACGTGACATCGTAAGGTCGGGACAGGGCCCCGCTATACCCCTATGTATATCAAGAATATCGTACCAGGACTAGACTGCAACTCTGAAACAAGTAGAGTGCTCCAATATCATCTGAACCATCAACCTACTAGTGTAGACCGTCGCCTTGTCTACCTGAGCTTGCGGGCATGAAACGCAGCATCCCCCGACAAAAGGGACATCAGTACGAATGATGTACCGAGTATGTCAGGCATGAATAACAGCATAATAGAGACATGAAAGCAACATGAGACAAAAAATAACCAACCTGTACTGAATGCCTCTGAGGGCCATAATATGCATAAGTGTCATGCACAATGCTAGTCATACATATACATATGCGTATATAATGCCATCAAGCCTCTGTGAGCATCCTATCATATCATATCGGCCTATGTGGGAATAATCATCATCGTATATATACCAGCTGCAGGTGGTGGTGAATATATAACGATTTCCCTTTTCCTATACCCCATACATACATATAATACATACCATATAGTAGTGTATATAACACCTTTGAGGTCAAGGGTAATGCATGAATAATACTAAGACACTCTGAGTTTGTTGAAATGACGAAATATCGCTTCACCTCCGATTAACATTATGAATATTAATATATTTCCCATATACCTTAGTAGGGATTTATGGATATATTTAGACATGCTTTGAAAATAGGAATGAATAACATGAACATCCTTAACTACTAAGAGTAGAATCATTTATGGAATAATATTACGTTTACATTTCGTACTTAGAACATGCCAAAAGAAAGAAGGATTTGCCTTAACATACCTCGATTTGACCTCTGAATGACCAAACGAATCAATCCTTCATATATTCATCCAACTTTAAACAAGAAGAGAACTAAACTAATTTTCCCAAACTTATAGAATCCGACCAAGTACTTGAAGTCACCTTGAAATATAAATGAGTTTAGGACTTGTTAAGTCCTAAACTAATTTTCAATCACCGTCGTCACACTTGTTAAGTCCTAAATCATTTTGGGACTGTATCATTTTATATACTAAGCTCTTTATTTGCATATGTGAATATGACATAAATCCTTCAAAGCTCAGGTCTACTTACGTACGTCTAGCTGTTTAAACCATCGCCCAAAAGTACGGGGTGTTACACTCCGGAGTAAAATCTCAATCGAGGTCCTGAGGGGGTGTTGGTGTTGGTGCTCGGCCCCTAGCTGGCACAGCTACATGGCCTCTTCCCCTGACACATCCTCTTTCCCTGACACGTCCTCTTCCATGTCCCCTGCCTCACCCACAGACAGCTGCTCGGGCAACGAGTGCGGGTGCAAGTGTAGCCTCCTGGCCTCCAATAGCAGTCGAACGCGTCCTCACCATCTGTGAGAGAACACAAGAACGGGGTTAAGATACCAATCTCAACAAACTCGCATGAAAAGAGTAAATCAGATACCAATCTGATCGACTAGCACGATAAGAGTAAACAGTTACTAATCGGATCAAACTAGCACGACTAGAAAGAAAGAATGAAGTGTTTCCTAAATGTCCTATAGCCTCTCGAGGATGGGTAGGACGTCTACGTACCACTCCTCAAAATTATATTAGACATTGCTCTTGTACTTACTAGATCGGTTAACCGATGAGCTCTGATACCAATTTATTACGACCCAAATCGCAGGTCGTGGTGGCACCTACACTGTTCCTCTGGGTAGGCGAACCACATTCCAACTTATAGAAATATCAAGTTAAAAAAGTGAAAATTAAGTAAAAATAATTTAACAAGTCTTAAGTACTATCATAATTGAATATCCAAATTGGTCAAAAGCGTACAAGAGCTCTAATACAATATGAAAATATAAGTCTAAAAATGACCGAAGACTACATATTGTCTTATATAAAGAAAATATAGAAGTAAATAAGGAGGGTCATTTCAGGGGCCACGGATGACCAAGTAGCTCACCCTGAATGACCAAAGATGTCACCCTCGCGTATCAACTACGGGGCGTAGAACTGGAGCCTGGATCGTGCTCTGCACTCAACAAAAAGTGCAGCAAGAGTAGTATCAGTACAACACTAGTACTGGAAATTATCGTAGACCGACTAAGATTAGATAACACAATAAGAAGTAGAAACTAACAAGTAGCACATAGAGCAACAAGTACAATCACATATCATAAACAAGTACGATATCAGGGAAATCAAGTAATCAACCAAAGACAGATATGAGTCATCAAATAAAACAGCTGAGAATGTAAGAATGGATGAATGCAATGCAACGCAATAGTCACCTATCTCACTCCACTCTCGTACAGACATGCTAAGGGTAATGCCTCAAAGCCATTATCCATGGGGGACCCGCAAAGTTCATGTATCACTCGCGCACTTCGGCATAAACCCCAAAAGCTATCAATCACTCTCATCTCTGGCAGAAACCTCAGAGGCTCTCTGTCACTTTCAATCTCTAGCAAGATCTCGGAGTCTCTCAATCACTCACCTCACCATCATGACAATATCAGAGTAACAAGTAAATCATGACATGCATGATATCAGTCTCAACAGTATCACTAGTATAAACCAACAAGTACAAATCATAATATCGTTCACGTTCAATTAAAATGTTACTCTTTCCTTTCATGGGATGAGCGAGTTATAACGTGACAAAGAAACAGATAAGAAATAATCACAGAAAATATCACATATGGAGACAAGACCACATAAACAACATCCATACCAAATCAGCAAAATTTATCACCACATCCATGGCCGATGTTCTATCATGCTATCCTCGTCAATTTCTACAATTATATGTGATTTTGTAATTAAAGTCTAACTCAAGTAAGTTGTAACCTACCTCGAGGCCGAGTGGGTGCCATGAACCATCCAACTTGAGTGTTTCCTTTCCGAATTACCTCTGAATGGTCAAAATCTAACAAATAATAATTCTATGTTAAAATAAATTACTGATGATACCCAATTCGCCATACTTTCGAAAACGTTCCCAAAATAATCCTAAAAAGTGGCCCTTGATCCACAAGGGCGAAACAGAAATTTAATTTCAAAATCACATTACCCATAGTCTAATTAGTCTATGTTATATAAATCATAACAAAAAACTTTTATCTTGACCCTCAATTTTACCAAAATCCATGTTTAGACCTAGGGTTTCAAACCGCCAATTTACACTAATTTTACATGAAAACGAAGCTAATTAAAGTATGTAAACACTGGAAATACAAACATTGAGATTAGAATCTTACCCCTAGGTGAAAACACTCCCTTCACACTTGAAATCACCGCTAGCAGAGTTCCCAAACTCCAAGAATGAAATAAAGAAACTGGGTTCGGATTTGGGACTTAACTCACTTCCATCCCGATCTTTCATCGCGATCGCGGACTGGACCATCGCGATCGTGATGACCATCCACGACCCGGCCCACAAAGCACGTTTAGTGAATGTGAGGCCACGCCCTCGAATGCGAAGCACCGCGACTCAACCCTCGGTGACGCGCGCCTACTCACGATCGTGCTCACCCTCACACAATCACGAGGCCCAACTTCCATTACCTTCGCGAACGAGTACCCTTCTTCGCAATCGACAAGAAGGAAACCAGTAGTAGAACACCAGATTTTTTTGGTTTCTTTTGAACTTTGATTCAACCCTCGGAACTCATCAGGACCTCTCGGAGTATAATCAACGTTACGGACTTGCTCGCACACTCGAAACACCATCCGACAACATTATAACACATTGTCCATCAAAATCATCTAACTTTTCCACAATTCCTATTTAGCCAACTAAGTATCCAAATTCTGTAAGATTGCCTCGGGACCCGAACCAAGGACTCGACTAAGTCATAATTGACGTTCCAGACCTAACAGAATCGACGAAACTCGAAAATGAATACGTTACCCAAAAGTCAACTTTTACTCAAACTAATCATTTCAAAAACTTAAGATAACTGAAACTTAGAATTTTTATCCCGAAACGAGTCAGATTTACCTCGTGAAACATGTCATCCCACCTCTCAAGCTAAGAATACCAACACGAAAGTTATGGAAGGGGCATTTTGGGTATTAAACTATCAAGAAGGACTAAACGACCAAATGGGTCGTTACATAGAACCCCTACTCAGAAGAAATGTTAATGACTGGAGCTTGATAAATTGTTGAGTCTACTTGCTATACTGAAGGAGTGCACAATGGATACTCAATCAGCAGACAAATTAAAAGAGGAAACTCACGTAAGGAATTTATTTAGTGAAGGCAGATTATGCTCATTTTTATGCTCAGAACGATTTGATCAATAATTGGCCCTGAAATTTTTCTGGTGAACTAGACTACCAATGGAAGTTATATGCTTCACTTGGACAACGATCCATGAAGCAGGTCCAACCAAGGATAATCTCATCAAAAGATACTTTCAGATCCATGACAGATGATATATCTGTAGATAAGTTGTAGAAATCGCCGGTCATATACTTTTGCATTGTCCAGATAAATATGATGTCTGTTGTATGTTCTATTCTATTTTTTGGCTCAGTTACTTTATGTTACAAAGAAGTAAAGAGGCAGTTGAATTTTGTAGCTCACAGATGAACGCTAGAGCTCATGAAAAATGGTAAACTCATGAAGAACATCTGGAATACAATACCATCATGCATTTTTTGCTAGTATGGACAAAGAAACAATAGATGTTTTAATAATTTATCAACTACAAATTCTTCACTCAGGGCTAAATATTTTTTGTTACTATAGTTAGTGCATTATCTTCCGTGTAAATTTCATTGAGTTTTCTTGGATTTTATGAGCTTCCTGGAATTATAGGTAGCCAGTATTGGAGTTAACACTCATCTTTTCTACTCATCATCCTTTCTTTTTTTTTTTGCATCTTTTTAATGTCATTTATGAAATTCCTTACTGCATAAAAAAGAAATGTTCTGACGTTTTCTAGTATCATTTTGGAAAGTCATATAGGGGAACATGGTCCCAACGAGAGCACACAAAAAGTAGTTGCACCAATATCAACTCGTGGGAAGCAGCCTCTAAAGGATCAGAATTACCAAATTGAAATTTTAAGTGTAGTATCTTAATCAGGTTACAACCTAGTACAGCATCTCAATTCCCAACTTGTAAGGAAAACTATATGAATTGATGGTAAAGTCTGAAAATAATCTTGACAAATAAGAAGATTTTGTTTCCAGAACTTTTGTTTCTCGAGCATGTAAACTGAAAACTCTTGCATAGCCACCACAAAAGCTTTAATTCTCTAAGCGGATTATAAGAGAGTAAGTGAATCCGAAGCATACATACTCACCCTCATCTTAATAAGTAATGTAACTTTATTTAAGATCCGTAGCAAGAGGATGACTGTTAAAAAGTACAAAGGGAATGCCCTTATACCAAAAATCAGTTTCGTAAACATCTATACTATCATACACAAAGGAATTATCATGCAGATTTGCTTCAAACTTGTGCCAATCTTCTGTCCTCTCCAGTAAGGATATTCAGGAATAAGGTCCACGTTTGCCAAGTTTGATTACAATGAAATAGTAGAAGACTAGCAATTCCAGAGAATTTTCACAACGATAAAAATTGGTGGTATCCAGGTCAGTTGAGAGCCCCTCGATTATTTTACCGGCACCTGCCACCTAGATAGGTACGGGATAACTCTGTTCATCAGAACAGAACGGAAGAAATCACCTAACATTTTTTTATCTTACTTAGATTTGAACCGGACTTCAAGGTTTACACCCACTTCAATGATTGATAGGCCACATCCTTGAGTACCACAAGAAATGCATCTGATGTTTAACAAAAATCCCCTCCTCTGAATCTTCTTGAGTTAAGGATGCACCGCCCAAAGCATGCTATTTTAGGTGGCTCTTTAGTTCTCTATATCAGCTTCACTGGATAATCTTCTTATTGAAGTGTGTGACCATCTGATCTAAAAGCTTAAACTGTTAGATAGAACACACTTTTAATTTTTTATTATATTCTCAACATGCCCCCTCACGTGCTGGCCTGATTTTTTTCATGGTCTAAGCACGTGGGAGTTCTTTTTGAGAATGGGTGGCGGTGAGGTTCGATTCCAGAACCTTTGGCCTGCTTTAATACCATGCTTAAGCTTTTAGATCAGATGGTCACTTTTAATATTTGATTATATTCTCAACACGCCCCCTCACGTGCTGACCTGATTTTTTTCATGGTCTAAGCACGTGGAAATTCTTTTTGAGAATAGGTGGCGGTGAGGTTCGATCCCAGGACCTTTGGCCTGCTCTGATACCATATTGAAATGTGTGACCACCTAATCTAAAAGCTTAAGCTGTTAGATAGAACACACTTTTAATATTTGATTATATTCTCAACACTTCTTCCCACCCATTCTTGTTTAAGTAAATTCTAACAGCTTTTAACAGAAAAAACTCCATCTTTGCTAGTCAACCAGACTTGAAAATACCATCATGTTATCTTCATTGGACCACTGGCTTTAATATGTTCAAAAGATGACTGATTTCTTGAATCTCCCAGATTAAACTTTTTTCCTGAACTGAAAATGTCATACTAATGAAAATCAGTCTGCGACGAAATGGTCATTATTTATAAACAACCTATACAAATCAGGGACTCATCTTTCAGCAGCCTTACATAAAGCCAATTATTAGACCAGAATCTAATAGTCTTTCCATTTCCCACCTCCAATTAAATATTATGCTGAAATTGAAATTCCACCCCAAAGATTAGATTTGTTTCCATACTGCATCTTCGTTAGGTATAAGAACAGGCCCACAATGGCCTTTTTCATATTTTGTGATAATCACTTCCTTCCACCACTCCTATTTCTTCTCATTCAACCTCCATTACCATTTGCATAATGAACTCTTTGAAAGTATATTTATATCCTAGAGACAATATGTATTAGGATAAATGTACTTGAACACATTCGTATTATTAATAAGATTAACATTTATGGCATTTGCGATTATTGAATTATTATTTGATTGTTTATAATTATTCATTAATGTGCATCCCTTGAGCTTACGTTGTCATTAATAGAGTGAGATATTGATGATAGAGGGTGACTCTTAAAATAGCCTCGACTAATGATCATCGAGAATGGGATATCTATGATATGTGATAAGTCGACATGTGGTCTGTATCACATCCTTAGAGGATGTAGTATGTCTCACCTGCTACGAGTAATAGCTACTCGTGATGGTCACATGGATACTTTGAAAGTATTGGTATACCCTGCTGATATAATATTTGTTATACTTGTCTAAAGTATGATCAGCGTGTGGGAGATAGAAGTCCTTAGACTTGAGGTCAATAAGCGCCTTGTCTACAAAGTAATGTACTTTGATCTCATCCTAAGCTCAAATGCCTTGTAGGTTGAGATACGACTTGTATTGGGTACATTACGATGTGGATTAAAGGTGGTAGTTGAGCCAAGATTATGATTCATTCCTCGAATGTATATTCGAGAGAACACTCGAATTCTCAGTGATATTAGGTTGACTAAGTCGTTGGCCAACGCAATAGACATATTTAGAATATGGTCTAGTCGTCAACTAATATAGATGAGATATAATGATTAATCCATTTGGATAGACACTTGACAAATCCTAAGCTTGATCGGGTGTGTCGTGAATGAAAGGATTTTATCTTACCACATAAAGATTAATTTTGTTGGATTCGCGTAAACGTACTTCACATATTGTGTTTGTCTTGCGGCGCCGTCTAGGAGCTCCGCGTAGACCTTAATTTGATTAATGTCAATATGAGAAGGCATGTAGGGTCACACTATGTCGATTATCCGTTTCGATATAAGGATGTATTGATAGAGTAATTAAATGTTCGATTTAGAATCGAGACATTTAAATGAATAATGATTATTTTAATTAAGACAAAATTGGATTTTGGATTTATTTAAGAATGCGCGAGAAATAAATCGAGACAGTGCAGAAACTCATCGAGCGCCGCGACGCCCATACCCTAGGGCCGTGGCACCTCTGCATCGATTTTTGGGTCAAACCCTAAATCGGTTTTGACCTAATTTTCAACTATAAATAGAGGCATTCCCTTCGTTATTCATACACCAATTCCAGATTATCATTCTAAGCCTTAGAGACTTAGAATTAAACTCTCTCGAACTTCTGCCGGATTTTCTATCTTTTTAAAAGAGAAATACATTAAAGCTTGGAGCTTGCAATCGGAAGGGCAATCGCGTGTCCACCTTATAGTAGATAAAGACTCCAGATACTATAACCTATAAGTTTATGCTTTATGTTACAGGTTTGATTGTTGTATAACCATACCATAAATGTTGTTGGGGTAAGTAAGAAACAAAATTTTAAACTTCTGTTATGACTTACTTATATGCGTTGTACCCAACAAAACCCTATAGTGGTATCAAAGCCCAGGCTGGTTCAATGGTTATATAACAATTGAATAAAGTAATAATATGGGTTAAACATAAAATTGGATTAAAATGAGGTTTCTTGAAATCCTACATGTCTTGAACGAATGTTGACCTTTTGATATCACCCTAAATTATCTCCTACGCAAACTCTAGGAAGTCATTCCGCTCTAACTCGAACTAAGCCAAAAGTGTGTTGTCCGGCTCATTGCACGGTGTACGGCTAAGAACGAGTAAGAAAGGATGATGGTCGATATGGGCATTATTGATAATGGTGGGTTATGATAAAGGACATGTGAATTGATCCCTAAATTGGATTTAGGGGTTGAACGATTTTTTGAAAATCAACTCAGAAACGTTTGTCAGGACATCGACGTCACGGCCCTATGGTAGGGCACCGCGGCACTTGCTAGGGTTTCATGGAGGCATCGCAGCTCCATGGTGGAGCGTCGCGGTGCTAATGCTTCATTTCAAAAACTTGGACTCACTGGACAATAGGCGACGCAGCTCCATGGTGGAGCGCCACGGCGCTAATGCATTTTCAGAAGCAGAAATGTTTTTGCCTCTGCAGCGCCGCGGCTCCATGGTGGAGTGCCGCGGTGCTAATGCAATTGCAGAATCAGAAATGTTTCTGCCCTTGCAGCGCCGCGACGCTAATCATTAGGGTCGTGACACCACTGAGGCAGAAGCCTTCGGTCTGTCCAGAAATAAAAAAAATTCAGAGTTTAGAATATTTAACCAAAGATTATTATTATACAGTATAATTGATAAAGTATACTGTTTATGTGCTAAATGTCAAAATGTTTGTCATTTACATTTCTATAATAGCGTCCGCTATAACTGTCTGGGCAAGCGGTGCCTAGTGTTTAATTAAATCATTATATCATGCATATTGGGTTGACGGTTCCCAACTACATGTGTCATTAGTTTTGCATGATATTAAGATGTCATATTGGATATGGCGTAAAAGAGTTGATCTTGGGTAAAACCCTGAATTAAAATGTTCCCTAAAATTTTAATATAAGTATCATTTAAAATGAACGCGTCGTCCGTTATAATTGATTGTAGTGCAAAATCCTTTTCGGCGAGATGAGTATTTATGCCACATCATTTGCTCTAAGTCTACAAGGACTCAGACTCTTTCATAGATGCATGTTAAATGTAGAAGTGGGTGATAAACCTTCATGAGTATTTACACCACAGTGTTTGCTCTATAAGGCAAAACTCACTTAGATACATAATTGCAGTCGCATAACGGGGTTGACTTGCTAGGCTGTCTTGGTGCCACAGTATCGGACAAGCCGAGAGACGCAGATTGATTTTTTAGAACATTCGGTCAAACATGAGTTACGAATTGTTTGTAATTGGTTTAGAGACATACCATGTTGTGATGTTGAAGTTATCAGCCACATCAAACGTGGAGATAGCATGAACCTGGATCATGGCCCATTATGACCATATTTGATATGAGTCCGTATTCTTCCATGTTGATTAGTTAACGAATGTGTTCAATAGAAATTATATTAGAGTTTAATTTCAAGTCTATTTGTTTCTTCAGTTGTATAAAATGTCGAATCTATCACTGAAAATATTGGTCGAGACAAACAAGTTGACTGGATCAAATTACCCTGACTGATTAAGAAATCTGCGATTGGTGTTAAGACTAGAAAGAATTGAGTACGTATTAGACACAGTATTCCCCACATTCCCTGCTGAAAACTCTGATAAGTATGCCCTGTTTGACAAAGTGGCTTATCAGAAACATTTGAACGATACTACCTTAGCAAAATGTATAATGTTGTCTTCCATGACTATGGAGTTACAGAGGCAACATGAAAACATGGGCCCCAACGAAATGCTAGAACACTTGAAGAGTCTCTATGAAAAACAGTCTCAAACAATGGAGTATGAATTATTGAGAGACCCCTTCAAATGTAAGTGGAACGAAAGGGGACAAGTGCCAGCGCATGTTCTAAAGAAGGACTACACAGCTCCAAGAGGAGGCAAAGCACTAGGTGTTTCTACCTCTACTGGACAAGGTATGTTTGTCATTGAAATAAATATGTCTATAAGTAACTCCCACTGCTGGGTATTGGATACCGCTTGTGGCTCGCACATTTGTAGTAATGTGCAGGGCCTAATTAACAGCAGAAAGGTTGGACCTTGGGAGGTAGACCTGCGTGTTGGAAAATGGAGCACGAGTAGATGCTGAACGCGTGGGGACTTATAGACTAGATTTACCTTCAGGCTTTTGTTTAGAACTAAATAATTATTATTTTGTTCCCTCATTAACGAGGAATATCATTTATATCCCAATGTTAGACATTGAGGGGTTTTCCTCATTTATTGCCAATGGCAGTTATGTACTGTCTTGTAATGGTTTTGTTTGTGGAAATGCTCCGCTTGTGAATGAATTGTATATTTTAAACTGTAGTCGTGAAATTTTCAATGTGTAAAATAAACGAGATAAGATAAGTAATCCAAGAAACCCCACCTACTTATAGCACTGTAGACTTGGTCACATCAATGAATCAAGGATAGCAAGATTAAGAAAGTTAGACTACCTGGAACCATTTGACTTGGAGTCATATGGTAACTGTGAATCTTGCTTGAGAGAAAAGATGACCAACAAGCCACTTTCTGGGAAAGGGGTGCGAGCCAAATAGGTACTTGAGTTGGTCAATACTGATGTATGTGGGCCATTTTGAACTCAAGCTAAGGGAGGCTTCTCTTACTTCATCACTTTTACAGACGATTTCACAAGGTTTGGGCATATGTATCTTATGAAATATAAGTCCGAAGCCTTTGAGAAATTCAAGGAGTGGAGTCAGAAGTAGAGAAGTAACTTGAAATAAGTATCAAGACACTTCGATCAGATCGAGGAGGTGAATACTTAAGTAAAGAATTTCTGGATTATTTGAAGCTTCATGGAGTCCAATCACATTGGACACCTCCTGGAACGCCACAGATGAATGGTGTTGCTGAAAGGAGAAATCGAACCCTATTAGATATGGTTAGATCCATGATAAGTTTCTCAGCTCTACCAATATACCTTTGGGGCTATGCATTGCAAATCTCAATTTATATTGCATTGCAAAGCTCAATTTATATTCTGAATATGGTTCCTTCAAAGTCAGTAGAGAAAACTCCATATGAGATATGGAACGGCAAGAAGCCAGCACTTAAACACATAAATCAAGTTTGGAACTTGGTTGATTTGCCAACAAGGGTTAGACCCATAGGATGCAAATGGGTATTCAAGAAGAAGATTGATACATATGACAAGGTACAGACTTATAAAGTAAGACTGGTGGCTAAAGATTATAATCAACGGCCTGGGGTCGATTATGATGAAACCTTTTCACCTGTTGCTAAGATTAAGTCCATTCGAAATTTACTTGCAATAGCTGCATATTATGACTATGACATTTGGTAGATGGACGTCAAAACTGATTTCCTCAATGGTAATCTAGTTGAGGAGGTGTATATGAAATAACCTGAGGGTTTTTCACTTGAGTCCAAACCAAATGTTGTATGCAAGCTACAAAAGTCCATTTATGGGCTTAAGCAAGCTTCAAGGAGTTGGAATATTTGCTTTGACAAAACAATCAAATCGTTTGACTTTGTTAGAAGCAAAAAAGATCCTTGCATTTATAGTAAGCGCAAAGAAGGGAGTATTGTCTTCATTGTTATATATGTAGATGGCATATTGATAATGGGAGATAATAAGACTCTCATGCAATCAGTCAATGAATGGTTATCCATCACCTTCATGATGAAGGACTTGGGTGAAGCCTGCTTGCTATATTCTTGGAATTAGGATCTATAAAGATAGACCTAATAGATTGTTAGGGTTGTCACAGTACACATACATAGACAAAGTGCTAAGACGATTCTCTATGGAAAACTCCAAGAAGGGAAATCTTTCTATGGGTCAAGGGATCAAGTTATCAAAGAAGGATAGTTCTTCTACTGTTGCAGAACTTGAACGCATGAAAACAATCCCATATGCTTCAGCTATAGGATCTATCATGTATGCCATGACCTGTACGAGGCCAGATGTGGCCCATGCACTTAGTATGACTTGCAAATTCCAGCAGAATCCTGGGGAAGAACACTGAAAAGCAGTCAAGAATATTCTTAAGTATCTTAGACGAAATAAAGAATATTTCTTAGTCTATGGTGGACAAAAGAAGCTGGTATGTACTGGGTACACTGATGCTAGCTTCCAGACAGATCTTGATGACTTCAAATCTCAGTCTGGATATGCCTTCATTTTCAATGGCGAAATAGTGAGTTGGAAAAGTTACAAGCAAGCTACAATCACGATTCGACAAATGTGTCGAGTACATTCTTTGGATCAGAGTCGGGAAAGAAGTTGTCGTGATATCTGAGTTCCTGAAGGAACTAGGGGTTGTTCCAAGTGCCACTTATCCAATAATGGTTTACTGTGACAACACTGGTGCGATTGCGCAAGCTAAGGAACCAAGATCAATCAACAGAAACAATCATGTACCAAGGAAGTACCACATACTCATAGAGATGGTGGAGACTGAAGAGATTAGATTAGACTACGTTCCCACTGACAATAATCTAGCTGACCCATTCACTAAACCATTAAGCTTAGTCAAGCATAATGGTCATTTTGAGAATATGGGCATTAGATATATTGGAGATTGGCTCTAGGCCAAGTGGGAGATTGAAAGTCTATTTATGTCCTAGAGACAATCTGTATTAGGACAAATGTACTTCAACACATTCGTATTATTAATAAGATTAACATTTATGCCATTTGCGATTATTGAATTATTATTTGATTGTTTATAATTTTTCATTAATGTGCATCCCTTGAGCCTACGTTGTCATTAATAGAGTGAGATATTGATGATAGAGGGTGACTCTTAAAATAGCCTCGACTAATGATCATCGAGAATGGGATATCTATGATATGTGATAAGTCGACATGTGGTATGTATCACATCCTTAGAGGATGTAGTATGTCTCACCTGCTACGAGTAATAGCTACTCGTGATGGTCACATGGATACTTTGAAAGTATTGGTATACCCTGCTGATATAATATTTGTTATACTTGTCTAAAGTATGATCAGCGTGTGGGAGATAGAAGTCCTTAGACTTGAGGTCAATACGCGCCTTGTCTACAAAGTAATGTACTTTGATCCCGTCCTAAGATCAAATGCCTTGTAGGTTGAGATACAGCTTGTATTGGTTACATTACGATGTGGATTAAAGGTGGTAGTTGATCCAAGATTAGGATTCATTCCTCGAATGTATATTCGAGAGAACACTCGGATTCTCAGTGATATTAGGTTGACTAAGTCGTTGGCCAACGCAATAGACATATTTAGAATATGGTCTAGTCGTCAACTAATATAGATGAGATATAATGATTAAGCCATTTGGATAGACACTTGACAAATCTTAAGCTTGATCGTGTGTGTCGTGAATGAAAGGATTTTATCTTACCACATAAAGGTTAAGTTTGTTGGATTCACGTAAACGTACTTCACATATTGAGTTCATCTTGTGGCGCCGTCTAGGAGTTCCGCATAGACCTTAATTTGATTAATGTCAAAATGAGAACATGTAGGGTCACACTATGTCGACTGTCCATTTTGATCTAAGAATGTATTGAGAGAGTAATTAAATGTTCGATTTAGAATCGAGACAATTAAATGAATAATGATTATTTTAATTACGTCAAAATTGGATTTTGGATTTAATTATGAATGCGTGAGAAATAAATCGAGACATTGCAGAAATTCATCAAGCGCTGCGACGCCCATACCCTAGGGTCGCGGCGCCTCTGCATCGATTTTTGGGTCAAACCCTAATCCAGTTTTGACCTAATTTCTAACATAAATAGAGGCATTCCCTTCATTATTCATACACCAATTCTAGATTATCATTCTAAGCCTTAGAGACTTAGAATTAAACTATCTCGAACCTCTGCAGGATTTCCTAGCTTTCCGAAAGAGAAATACATTGAAGCTTGGAGCTTGCAATCGGAAGGGCAATCGCGTGTCCACCTTATAGTAGATAAAGACTCCAGATACTATAACATGTAAGTTTATGCTTTATGTTACATGTTTGATTGTTGTATAACCATACCAGAAATGTTGTTGGGGTAAGTAAGAAAGAAAATTTTAAACTTCCGTTGTGTCTTACTTATATGATTTGTACCCAACAAAACCCTACACTCTTGTTATAAAATTTAAGATTGTTTACCCCCAGACAACCTTCTTTTTTATTCTTCATCAATGTGTGTCATCTTACCATATGCATCTTATTTTCCAGTCAATTTGGAAGGGAACAAATGAATTCAGGTATGCAGGAATATCATCCAAGACATTAATCACCAATTTTGACCTTCCTCCAGCCAATTTCTCCTCACATTTATCAATGATTCCTTTCCATATCCTTTGATCATTGTGTTCAGTATAAAGAGTAAACTATACATGAACAGTTTGGAATTTATCTATTTTCCATCCCATGATCACCCAGTTCCAAAATAGAACTTTCAACATTGACAACAAATACATATTTGGCCAGGTTAACTTTTAGGCTAAAATAGCATTCACCAATAATACAACTTTAAGATGCAGAAATTGCTTCATGTCAGCTTCACATAGTGTGTCAATTATACACTAAGCTTGTGTTATTTAACGATCGTCATAAAACTAAAGATATTAGAAGATGAAAGTAGTTCTAAAAAGGTAAAAATCATTCTGTGATATGCAAAAAGGATGAAGGGACTCACAAAAAGAGGAAATTGAAGGATAAATGAACTACATAGAGGATCTCTGAGATTGAAAGATGATCAGAGTTTTTTCAAAGAAACATATGATCACCAACCAAATAGAGAGTTCAGAGAAATAGAGTGCTTATGCCAAGAGAGAGAAAATAAACTATTCCCCCTAATCGAGAGTGATGGTATCATGCCTCCAAAAAAATCAGAACTAAATTTTTTTTTATATCCATCTTCCCGGCTTATGCTAGACTATTTCTGTTGGAAATTTATCTTTGGTAGAGAGGTTGCATCCACCCATGTTTAATGACTTAAATACTAGGGTTCCGTATGTTGGAGACTTTGTCTCTTCATACGTGCATAATCTACTAAGTGAGTAGATGTCAGTAGGGCCAAGGATCGTCAAATTTCGTTAAGAAGTGAAAGAGATATTGGTCCACGAAGTAAGGTGTTTGAGACATAGAAATATGGTGTGGGACAAATCTACCACGTCAATGGAAAAAGGAAGAATTGTTCTCTTTATAAGCCTAAAAATGCATAAGAGTTTGAGACCCCAAGGGTAACCTATGTGTTTGAAGGATGGAGGACCTAGGTGTGCTTGGGTTCGAGGCTAAGCACACGCGCGCGCCGCCGCGGCCCGCCCGGAAGCTTTGGGTCGTGGATTGTGGGTCGAAAGCTTTGGGCTTCTGGACTACTTCTGATATTATCTTTTTGGATCCCAAACTATTTAGTATTTACAGTTTGATCCCTGGAGTTTCAGGAAGCAGCCAGAAAGTCAACAGTTTTGGCATTAAACTTCTGAAACATTTTACACTTACTACAAAACGTTTCTGGCCATGAATACCCATTAATACATCTCTTAAAGGGCCTCTTAATCACCTCTCCTCCTCCTAAACACTATATAACCTTCTGAAACAGATTTGAGGAAGAAATATAGAGAAGAGAGAGGACGAAAATCTGTCCAAAAACTGAGCAACAGAAACAGACACTCTTCCTTTCTTTTTCCTCTAAATCAGTAAGTCGTTTTATGTTCGTTTTCTTCGTCAGAATCAACCTATTTGCTTTGTTGTGTTGATTAGTTGATGTTTTATCTTGGGAGACTATTGCTCGCTAACGTAAAATCATATATACGGGGAAATCTTGTCTTAAAGACAGAGAATCATATCTCGACTCAGCCACAATTGTAACAATCCAGATTTAGTATTTCTTGATTTCAGGTTATCAAGATTCAAGACTCAACAAGCTTGTGGCAGTTCTGAATATTGGTTATTTGTTCATCCTTTCGAACACTTGTAATATTTATTTACTTCCCGTACTGCAATTATATCCAACAATTTTAAGACAATATTGTAATAGTGTTTGAAAGATGTCGGTCAACAGTTGTGTGACCAAATCTGGTTATGGTTGTGGTTTTCTGGTAGAAGACAGTGTTGATTATGCTGTTGTAGCAGAAGAATTATATTTGTCCCAGACAAAGGATCTGAATTATGGTAAGGATGAAATGGACACTCAGTCCGACGAAGTGACTGAAGTGGACCAGAATCTGAAATTGGGATAAGTAATTTTTCTTTCTTATCAAGAATAAGATTAAATGATGTCTGATTAAAAAGGACTTAAAGTAAGGAGGAATATGAAAATGTTTTCCCAAAATAATTTATATTCCTTACACTTTAAAATCAAAAGTTTAATCTCACCTTCCTTCCCGGTTAAAGATTGGACTATTGTAAACAAAACTTAAAAGATCCGTTCTTTTGAGTGTAATAATTAAAAGTGTGTAAAGTATGTTCGCACATACGAAGGAAAACGTTCCACTGACTGTGCGAAAACTATTACCACACTTAAGCAAGCGCCAAGTATTGTCTGGGCATCAATCTCAAGGGAAGAAGACTAAAAGATAATGACTTATCTTAAGACGTTGAACCTGTCACACTATTTGACAGAAGATCGTTCATTTGACAGGATGATATTGAACACTTAGTCGTACAAAGCCTAGGGCGACTGGAGTGGGCCAGAATTTATTTGATAGGATGATATTGGACACGCAGTCGTACAAAGCCTACGGGCGACTGGAGTGGGCCAGAATTTCCAGAGTCTTAAATGATCTGAAGGCTGAAATAAAGGCAGAAAAGTAATGGACACCTAGTGAGGTGGGCCAGAGTTTCCAGGTCTTAAATGATCTGAAGGCCAAAAGAAAGGCAGAAAAGAAATTGGACACTCAGTCTGCCAAAGCAACTGGAGTGGGCTAGAGTATCTAGATCACATATGATCCGGTTACGCCCTAACCACGGTCAAGAGGTTGTTCATATGAAGCAACGCCACCTCTAAAGTAGAAGGGGTTGGAGAGGTTGTCCTCAATAGGACTTCAGGGAATGGGATCACTCTAAAATGAAGTGATACATGTCCCAAACTTGGTTTAAGGGATGTTGTTGGTCAAGCTGGTTTGAGACTAGTCCAACATGTCTATAATAACTAAGAATGGTACAGAATGTCCGTAGCTAGATGAATGATATATTTATAATTTGTGCATCTATGCATTCATAGATTAAGACACGTCAAATAGAAAGTCATTCAAAAGATAATGAAGTTAATATTGTTGCCTTCTGTTGACATAAACCCTCAAAATTAATATGAGGTAGGCGAAGAGGCAAAATCACCTTTCCATTTCGTCAAAGGAATAGAGAAAGAAGCATCGCTCCTCTAGAACTTAGTCACGCCTACATGGGTGATTTGAAATTTATACAAAATAGAGGGGGGAGACAAGTACTTTGTGACCTTCATTGATGATAGTACAACATATTGCATCATTTATTTGTTGAAAAGAAAAGATGAAGCTATTGAAGCGGATAAGCGCTATAAAGCAGAAGTTGAAAATCAATTAAGCCTACGGATTGAGGAATTCATAGTGATAGAGGGGGAGAATATGAAGCATCGTTCATCAAACGACTGCTCATTACTCACCTCAGTCTAACGATGTTAGCCAAGCGCAAATTCTTACGCCTAAATTATGTGGGGCAAGGCGATCCTTACCACTAATGTGATTCTCAACAGAACTATGCATAAGGATAATGATAACCCTCCGTGTGAGACATGGAAAGGATCACATCTACAAATATTGTGTTATGGGGTGGCTTGGTAGAGGTTTGGAATACCGAAATAGGTCTAGTTGGACCTTAGACTGTAAATTACATATCCACTGGATCTGCAAATAACAGTAGTGCTTATCGCCTCTTGGTGTCAAAGGATTCTGAATTCTTTGACGATAACTTTCCTTGAGAAGGAAAAATAAGTAATTGCTCGAGGTTAACAAGAACCCACGAGTGCCTGACTGTCCAAAACTAGACGTTTCGTATCTACAGGACTCGAAAGTTGCTAACAATCAGGAACTTAATATTCCAAATCTACAGAACTCAAGGATTCTAGATGGTGAATCGAGAGGGAGCAAAGAGGGGACAAAGACTTATTCCAGGCCTTCTAGCTTGTATGGTTGAGAATGAACCATGGACAATTAACAAAGAATTATCATCTCCAGAAGCGCTGCTTTGGAAAGAAGCTACAGAGAGAAATAAATTATATCATATAGAATCATACTTGTGTAATTATTGACCTTCCTTTGGGAAAAGAACCTTTGGGTTGTAAAAGTGGATACTTAAAAGTGAGTACAAAGTAGATGGATCTACTGACGAGTATAAGGCCTCGGCTACTTGGACATGTGCTCCCCTGTGAATAACTTAACATCTAGGGCCATTGCAGTCTTGTGTGACATAGATGTTGATGTCGCCTTCCTAACCGGAGAGTTGGAAGGGAGTATCAGAGTTGGTTTGTTGGACTATTGGGCTTCTTCATGAACTTTCATTTTGGTCCCTGGAATGTTTACATTTTGGTCCTGGGAGTTTCAGATAAAACAGAAATAATAAATCTGACAACAGAAACATTGACTCTGAAATTAGAAAGCCAACAGTTGGAAAACCAACAGTCTGAACGTGGAAGTCATATTGAAACAAAAGTCTCGATATGAAAAATATGGGTATCACATATGACATCTTAGGAATTGGGATTTCTAAGACATCTAACGGACTGGTCTAATTCCAAACTCATCTGTGAGGTAGTTGACAGTCGTTGAAGCCACCAATGGATATGAATCATATAACTGAATTAAATCATGGTGCACCCATATACAAGAAGCGATACAAGAAGCGATATGCGCAGGTCACATGTAGTTCAATGTATGTTACACACTACAACCGACCTGATATCGTCTTACAAAGCAGATCAGTTGAACTAAAGTTCACTCATGATTCTAAAAATGATCGGTAGAAGGCGTTAAGTCAGATATGATGATATCTGAAATATTCTCTTATCTACAAATTATGGTATTCTGGATGTCCAGCGGTTCTGGGAGAACACATTGATGTAAACTGGACATCAGATATAAAGAACACCAAAGCCACAAGTAAATGTGTAAGGTGGGTCTTGGAAAATCCTCTAAGCAAACTTGCATCGGCCGATTCATGATAGAATCGGAGTTTATCACTTTAAACAAAGCATGAAAGAAGTTGAGTAACTTCACGACTCCTTAGAGGACGTCCTTTATTGGGAGAAACCCGTGCCTCGGCAGTTAGACACTGTGGCTAGTCGGTCGGCTTCAGGAAGGTCACGGATGACGGCATCTGGACATATATGTCAGAGACATAAGACCGTATGGCAGTTGATCATCACGGGTGACACTTCCTTGATTACTAATAAAAGGATATCCCGGACCCTTTAACTAAGAGACTACCTGAAGATCAAGAATTCTGCCTATCTATGGGAATGGGCTTAAAACCCAAACAATATGAACCTTAGAGGTGGTAACCCAACCATACTGACTGGAGATCCCAAGAATTTGGTTCAATGGAAAAACTAAGCTGTAAAAAGGTTCAATTGAGCGCTTCGGTGGAAGCAAGAGCATTTCTTATAATGATTTCTGTAAGGAAACATGAATCCAAAGTTGTTCCCGCGATAGACATTAAAGTGCTACTTGCATGGTGGGTAAAGTTTAAGCTTCCAAACCTTTAACGATCCTCAAATGTTTGAGGTTAAGGTTGGGGAAACTTTTAATGATTCCTAACACTTGTGAAGTGGGGTATAGCAGGATACCTTATAGGAGATCACCTATTTAAGTGCGAGGACAAGCCGCCTCAAATGAACGCACTTAAGAATCCAAGTGTGTCCACGGCCACAACGGACAGAACAATAAGAATGAAAATGAATAAGGGGAGTTATTGTGTTGGTATCATTGTCTTGGCTTACACTAAACACTGACGGTTCAAGACATCACGTTCACCGCGCAGTAAGTAAGTCCGGTGGTATTCAACTAGGGAAGGTTCAAAGCAGAAGCTACCTCTCTTGATGCAATATCTTTTCGCTGAAAGATTGTTGAAAGTAGGCACCTTGTGTGTGCACCAAAATCTCTTTCAAGAGGGGATTGTTGGAAATTTGCCTTTGGTGGGGAGGTTGCGTCCACCCATGTGTTATGACTTAAACACTAGGGTTCCGTATGTTGGAGGTTTTGTCTCTTCACACGTGCATAATCTACTACGTGAGTAGATGACCGTAGGGCCAATGATCGTCAAATTTCCTTAAGAAATGAAAGAGATATTGGTCCACGAAGTAAGGTGTTTGAGACATGGAAATATGGTGTGGGACAAATCTATCACATCGGTGGAAAAAGGAAGAATTGTTCTCTTTATAAGCCTAAAAATGGATAAGGGTTTGGGACCGCAAGAGGTAACCCATGTGTTTGAAGGGAGGACCTAGGTGTGCTTGGGTTTGAGGCTAAGCCCACACGCGCGCTGCCGCCGCCAACCCAGAATCTTTAGGTCATGGGTCATGGGTCGTGGGTCAAAAGCTTTGGGCTTCTGGACTACTTCTGATATTATCTTTTTGGACCCCAAACTATTTAGTATTTACAGTTTGGTCCCTGGAGTTTCAGGAAGCAGCCAGAAAGCCAACAGTTTTGACATTAAACTTCTGAAACATTTTGCACTTACTATAAAATGTTTCTGGCCATGAATATCCATGATTACATCTCTTAAAAGGCCTCTTAATCACATCTCCTCCTCTTAAACACTATATAACCTTCTAAAACAGATTTGAGGAAGAAATATAGAGAAGAGAGAGGACAAAAATCTATCCAAAAACTGAGCAACAGAAATAGAAACTCTTCCTTACTTTTTCCTATAAATCAGCAAGTCGTTTTGTGTTCGTTTTCTTCGTCAGGATCAACGTATTTGCTTTGTAGGGTTAATTAGTTGTTGTTTTATCTTGGGAGACTATTGCCCGCTAACGTGAAAGCATATATACGGGGCAATCTTATCTTAAAGACATAGAGCCATCTCTTGACTCATCCACAGTTGTAACAATCCATATTTAGTATTTCTTGATTTCAGGTTATCAAGATTCAAGACTCAACAAGCTTGCAACAGTTCTGAATATTGGTTATTTGTTCATCCTTTCGAACACTTGTAATATTTATTTACTTCCCGTACTGCAATTATATCCAACAATTTCTGCAGATACTACTACCAGTAAATCGCAGAATATGCCTAAATGCCCAGAGTTTGAGAACACAGAACTCCATATTTTATACTAGTATAAGATGTTTTGTATTAATTATCTACTATTTTTGTCTCTCTCTCCACTTTGTTCAACAAATTCAAAGTAGGGCAGATGTTTCGTGTGTTCTAAATTGCTTATTTACTTCTGTCCTTGCCAACTTGTCAGATAAGTCTTCAAAGAGTTAGGTATCACTAACTACACCCGACACATATTTAGGAACATACCCACATTTTCATGCTTTATGTGCAGTGCCAAAATAGATGGCCACGTGATTAAACCATAATTCTCATATTTAATATCTACGGCATACATTAAAACCTATCTTTTGATAATTACCTTGAGTAAGGCATGTTTCATATATTTCTATCCACCCAAAACATACTGCTCTCAGGAGGCTTTTGCCTTCCGTATCGCTTACATCTCTAAAAGGGCAGTCCGGTGCATTAAGCTCTCGCTATGTGAGGGGTTCGGGGAAGGGCAGGACCACAAGCTTCTGTTGTACGCATCCTTAACTTGCATTTTTGCATATCGCTTACATCTCTCTTTTTATAAATTACATTGAGTAAAGCATTTTTTATGAGTTCTTATCCACCCAAAACATATTGCTCTAGAGAGGCTTTTGTCTTCCATATCATTTTCCAAGGGCAGTTCTTGAGCAGTGGCTTGTATGTTTAGGATGTTGCTCCATGACTTGAATGAGAATTTCCTACTCTTCTTATTCTTCTAAACAGATGTTATTCTGAAGATAAGTCTTAACTATTAATTTTTCAAAGCAGATGTGCCGCCCTTTTAATTTCCCAATCAAAAGTGTTCCTCATAAACTTGAACTATTCACACCTGATTTTTATCCTCCAATAATTTTATTTAATTATTAAGAGATTCTGAGTCACAGACGGTGTAAAATATACTTTTTACAGAGCGAATATGATTTTACAAAATTATTCCGAGAGTATTTTGTCATTTCATTTGACAAAATATCATCTGGTATATATATTGTGTATCATGTCCTAATTTTACATAATTTTGACCATTAATCATAATTTTTGAATTTTAACCTACAATTACAAACGTAATTGTTCTCAAAAGAATTCTCAAGATTAAAGAATTAATGTTCCATTCCGTTAAAGTCGGGAAATAGTCTAATTAAATATGACAAGGGATTACATCTCAATTTCAAGCCGTGTTTAAAATTAAAAGACTTTTGCATGACTCTGATTTCCTAAATCTTAATTAATATCAAATTTGAGCTTTAATTGAAGCACTTGACCTAAGTAGGCTATATTTAAAATTATTTGGTTAATTTAAATTTAAATTATAGCTATATTTCCAAAATTAATTGTCAATTCTTCATTATCCTATTCTTTAAAACGGATTTGGGCCTTTATTTCATTTAACTGGCCGAGCCCAATACCAGATGGCCTTAAGACCCGGCCAATCGACAAAACAAAAGACAAGGGGGACAAGCCCCATTTCCATTTCGTGCAGGGAAAACCCTAAGAATGATGGAAGCGCTCTCTCTCCGGCAAGCATGGCAGAAGACCTTGTCCTTGCTGCAATTTGGTGTGGCTGAGCATTAAATGCTCTCCTCTCTCACCTCTCATGCCACCGTAACCCCACCCCCCCATAAGGTGAGGTCACCCCTCTCTGTGTCCTTTTCTTTTTCTGCTACGCTTAATGGTTCTTTGTCTCATTACGATTTGAATTCTAAATTTCTATTGGTCGAGAACTAATTGAAGGGAATTTCCCCCCAATTTATGTTCTCCCACATCGATTGATTGTCTCTGCTAGGGTTTCCTTTGAATCCTATAAATTGAGACCTATTCTCACATTGTTAGAGGTCCGCAACTTGAATCTCTGGCTTTTACATTGTTAAGAGCCATTTTCAAGTGATATTCGACTAGTTATCGCTTAAGTTGTGATCCATCCCTTTGGCAGAACTCAAAGTGCAGGTTAGTATGGAACATTTTCTTTTCCAAGTGAAATCCCCTAGTATATGAAAGAGTGAAAAAGTGATTTCGTTGTTGTGGAATAAGAAGCCTTCGTATCTTAATGCACGTATTTAATTTATTCGGAGCTATTAGAGAGGGCCCATATTCTTCTCCAATTTGAGTTTTACTCATATCTCGAATGAATTCAAGAACATATTCGAAGAAATTCTGACCCACGGTCGTTCCGATCGTAATGCATGACTACTTAACGGGGGGATTCACCGCAACTACTAGTTTGGTTCATTATTACCGAGATAATGGTCTACTTCTTCAGATCCACCGTGCAATGAATGCGGTTATTGATAGACAGAAGAATCACGGTATCCACTTCCGGGTATTATCAAGGGAAGGAATTGAACTACCTATTCCGGCCGGGGAGAACAGGCCATTCAACAGGGAGATTCTGAAATTGTGGAGGCTTGGTTTGATCAAGCCGCTGAGTATTGGAAACAGGCTATAGCGCTTACTCCCGGTAATTATATTGAAGCTCATATCTAAGAGCCCTTTCTACATTTTTTTCTATTACATTACGAAATAATGAATTGAGTTCGTATAGGCATTTTGGATGCTGCTAGTGAAATAGCCCGACTCGGTCAAGTCGCTTATAGAATGTCGACGACGATTTTCCACAACATAAGTGAAGGGGAGAGGGAAGCGAGGCTTAGCGAGCTTTATAAGGCCGACCACTACATAAGCCGTTGGCGACATTAATCATCTCATACCTACTAATTAATGTACCTGCGATGCATTTCCTCTAGCTCCCGAGAAAGACATTATATGAACTGGATTAAAAGGGTCAGTCATCCTAAAATTAGGATTCATTTCTGTTTCTTAGTAAGAATGGGTGAGGGTATTCTGCCTAAATAGTAGACACAGGTAATAAATAAGAGAATACTAAAGATCCGAGCCTCATTAATGCAATAAAACGGAAGAACTTGAAGAACTGGCCTTGGAAGGAAATATTTATTCAAATCATAATCTTTCAGAAGCTGGCATCGCTAGTTGACTCCTCGCCGACACCAAAGCAGCTGTTGGTTAGGTCAAGGCAATGTTATTGCCTAAATCTCTTCCTTATCTGTTGCTCAGAGTCGCTTTCCTCGCTTTGTCTTCGGCTTTGAGTTGTGAACTAACCTCTTCCTTTTTACAAATGCATTAACCGGGCGAGATAAGTCGGGCATCTAAAGAACATAAGATTTGAGTTGCCGCCAGGCATAAAAGTCATATTGTTAACTAGGGAAATTGGCACAACCAGGCATCTCAAACATTAATAAGGGAAAAATCAGGCTTTCATTAGGACGATATTCCTTTCATCCGAATGGCAAGGCTTGCTAGTTTCCTAAAGTACACTCGCATCTGTCTATCTATGTCATAGTTTCTTGGAATGAAGGTCTCAGATGTACCTTCGGCATGTATGAGATTTTCTTCCCTCTATCTATGTCATGGTTGAGAACCAGTATTTTCTTAGTTCAGGCTTGACTTCTCTTTTCCTCACCTTATCACTTGTCATCAAGCCTCCTACCCCAGATTTTTCAGTCAATTTGGAATAGACTCATCTCTAGGCTTCGCATCTTCGTGAGAAAGACCCATGCCTCCGCTTATGGCTTTCATACCACCCATACGTGCTCCCCTTCTCTCGTCTTAACCCTGCTTCGGCGATTCAATCCGATATTTCATTTCCCTCTTCATCATTTGATTTTTCGCATCTAAGAGCTGATCTTGCAAAAGGAGTACAGTGCGATAACAAGCGATTTGTGATCAATAAAAAGTATCACCGGATTCTGTACCCATCAGTCTTGGATCCTCACCTTAGACAGTTTCATTTGGTAATGAAAGAAAGGCTTTATCCCTAGCGTTAAGGTCTCTATCAAGCACTCTTCTAAAGCTGTCTGAAAGCTTTATAGGAAAATGCTCTACCATTGAGTGCGGTTTGAACTATTGATTTACGTAATTGGAAATAACCAATTAGGTTTACGACGAAACCTAGAAATCGATCACTGATCCAATTTGAGTAGCTCTGCAGGATAGACCTCCACAGAAAACTGAAGAGTAACGGCAGCAAGTGATTGAGTTCAGTAGTTCCTCATATAAAATTATTGACTCTAGAGATATAGTAATATGGAGAAGACAAAATTATTTCAAGCACCGACAGAACCGGAAGCGACCCTTCTTTCAAAGAGACACCTTTTAACTATACTGTAAATTTTGTGTACGAATTGACTCTGGTGATGGATCGGGGTTAGAACTAGTCTAAAGCTTGTCAAAAGGCTTTTGACGGTTTGAAGATAGCGATGGTGATTGAGCCGGTGCTGAAGTTTCCTGAGTTTGATAAGCCATTTTCGGTTGAAACTTTCGCTTCTAGCAGAGACCTTGACGGGCTGAGCACTTGACCAGTTGGTGATTGGCCATAATTCACAAGAACATTCTGTAGTCTTAGTAAGAGGGGGAATGGTTAAGAATTTACCCGGTGTGAGATATCACATTATTCGAGGAACCCTAGATGCTGTCGGAGTAAAAGATCATCAACAAGGGCGTTTTAGTGCGTTGTAGATTCTTATCCAAGACTTGTATCATTTGATGATGCCATGTGAATCGCTAGAAACATGTGAAGTGTATGGCTAACCCAATAACGAAAGTTTCTTAAGGGGACTGGAGCAGGCTGCCTACTATTAAGTAAGTGAAAGATAGAAAAGAGCCACATCACTTATTTTTTTGACCGGATCTTACGGAGCCTGTTCATACATGACATGGTCGAGTATGATCATAGAAAGATTCTCTG